>OMNN01084083.1:0-41832 GCA_900302755.1 Chromis chromis | reverse complement strand
ATTATTATTATTAAGGGAGTGCATTTTGCATGGTCAGTATTATGTGACACTAGAAACAGAATGTGAATCACATAATGTAAAAGTTGAATACTTTTAATAAACATTTTAATTTTAATTACATTTTTTTTAATATATATAATTATTCACGTTGAGCAGTTCAAGTTATGTGATTCAAACCCTGTTTCAATTTCATTCTAATAAACTAAATTTCAAATGATGTCATTCACATTCTAATTTTCAATACTTATATTCAAGTTAATCAATTCAAATTCATATTATGTGTTGCAAATTCAGCTCCTAGTGACACATATTTCTTCTCATAGAACACTATTAGACATATGCCTGTGAAATAATGTTAAAAGCTGCACTAAAAGACTTTGACAAGCATTTCAATTAAGGCTCTTCTTGCTGAGTTGTACTCTCTGCAGACAAATACTGGCCTAAAGTGATCGATCACCAACTTTCGTCAGTTGAAAATCTTTGCGGAAGTCACGGGGCGGATCCAAAATGGCGGCAGTTGCAGAGGCCCGCAGTAAAACCGAGCAGCGAGTGAATGAAGTCAGCTGACCTCAGACTGCTGTCACGCACCGCAGCACCCAGTGTTTCTCTCTCGAGGCAAGACAGTAAACGGCCACTTCACAACCAGACGGTAAATATTTTATCTTTATTCACCAGCGCTGCGAAATTGCATTATTACAAATATACACTGATTTTTCTGTGTGTCGATAATGGAACATATTAGCTATCCCGTTGCGACAAAAACCGTAGATGCAGCAATTTTTTAGGCAGGCCGAGTCACCACTCTTGCTTTTATTTTCATTATACAGAATTCCCTACACAGCTAGCTAACGCTGTTTTCATGATAAAAACAAAGTGTGGTCGAGTAGAAATTATAAATATGAGTATTTGTGGTTTATGGGCTGGATTTCCTGCTGTGTCAATAAAGCTAGCTAGTTTGTAGTTTCGAGGAAAGCTGTCAAACCTGCATTAAAATCAACTTCACAGCAAAGACATGGGTTCCTGCTTATCGTATATCATAAGCAGGCTAACGTGCCACTCATATGCTATTAAATCTCAACTGTCTGCTTTAAAAACAATGTAATTTAGCTGAGGATCACACTCAGCAGCGTTACCTGCATTCAAGGAATTTGCAATTAACATGAGTATGTCAGGATGTTTTGTCATCTCACCTATATGTAACATATCTGGGCCTGTTTTGGCCCAAACACCATCTCCTGTAGTGTTAACCCTGCTGTCCTTTAGATTAATAATGAGCAATGAGACAGACAAGCTGCTTGGTCTCTGTCTGGCAAACAAGCTGTTCCCTTTACTTTAGTTTTAAAATTGATTTAACATTAGGCCACAACAGGAGGATTCCCTTCTCTGTTATCAATCACAGCAATAGGCCACACAACAGTGAAGGTCTGCAGTGTAATAATGTAGTAGTAAATCTTCTTTACTATGTCTCTTATCCATTTTCTGCAGAGGACTTGTAGTCAGGTGGGAGAACTTCTCCAGAGTTTCCGCTCACAGTCATAATTTGTACTTCCCAGTTTTGCACCATGCTAGTTTTCCACTTCCTCAAAGAGAGTCACACTGAGGCCAGTCAGTCATGTGCCATGGTCATATGATCAAGTGTCATGTCTGCTAAATTCTTTACCCACAACTCTTTCATCAGGACGTTATGAACAATGGTTGACTTGCAATTAGGTGTTGACAGCCTGTGATTGTAAATATTATATTGCTGCTGTATTAGAAGACTTATTCTGAGGTTTGTATGTAATCCTGTTGTGATTTGTAGAACTAGCATTAATCAAACAGGCGTAGAGTTGTCTCTGGTACGTTAATCATGGGAACAATAGAGCTTATCATACCACTGTATGCCTGCAGGCTTTTTCAAAACCCCATAGCGTACACAGAGATACTTCAGTTGTGCAAGCAGTTGTCTAATAACTAATTGAAAGCCAGCAAATTTATTCTGATGTGGCCCTTTTTCAAAAATGATTCACCAGAGGAGCAGAATAAAACCTGTTTTTTAGATGTCATTCTTGCATTGACCTGCAGGTGGAGCTGCTCTATTGCTGCACAGATGGGTAAAGCAGCCTAGCATAAACAGGAAGATCTGTACATCAGTGAGAAGGGCACAAAAAGGACATGGATGTAGGGAGAGAATTAGAGATGAGGGGTGCAGAAAAACATCACAGTATGAGCATGCTGGCTTGGTCTACTGTGGCTCATGCACGCAGCGTATTTTAGATAAAGCTGGTTTTCATGTGTGCAAAGCATCTGCAGTCAGGGGATGGGTTGGTGTCACGACTGATGACAGCTTGTGCTTGTGTTACTGCTGCATACAGCTGAATAGATATCACAGAAAGATGCACTTATAGGTGACTGTTGTAACACCTCCCTTACATACACGTACACATATGTGAAGGGAAAACAGAGGGACATGCTGCTATGTGGAATTCCCCTCTAATGTTAGCCCGACACGTCACACCGACTGTAGTACTGGACCTGAGTTGTGCAGATGAGGGGTGGGTGGCCTACTTCCATCCATAGTGCTGAGATATGAGGAGTCGTGAGCAGTGATGTCGGCATATTTTCCTTGAGGTTTCCATGGTTACTGCAGTCGGAGCCAATACCATGGTGCCAAGGCGGTGCCAGGCAAATCATGTCTTTGATTTTAATTAGATTTGTAGTAAGTTTTTCCTCTTTTACACTCAGATAATCAGTTTGGTGCCAGTCCTATTCTGGGCTTAAATGCCATTTTGAGTTAAATGTCATATAAATAGTGACGTAGTTTTGCCAATAATGAACATAGCTGTTTATTAAAATTGAGCTGCTGCTAGTTTTTGCCACAGTCATGCATCCTTGTGTACTGCAGCATTTGAACATGGTGTATATGAAGAAGTAGATATCATTGTTTTTATATTGTGGTGTCTTTATAATGTGGTTTCTGATGAACAGTTATTAAAGCACTTTTACACACAGCTGCTTTATGGCTGCTTATTATTCCCTAATAATTAATAATTAAACACAGAGGTGATGTTGTTGACACTAGCTTGATATGTCCCTCACATCTAACTTCTTATTTTCCTTTCAGTCACACAAATAAACCTGCGAAGATGGACATGTCCAAGCTGCCTAAGATCAGGGATGAGGAGCGAGAGAGCCAGTTTGGATACGTTCATGGAGTCTCCGGACCAGGTTGGTCACCGCATACACACAAACATCGTCATCATTATGAAACTATTCTTCCACATTTCATTTATAACACAACAGAATTATAAAAAAGGAATAAGTTGATGCCTTAAACATTGCAGTCGAAGTAGAAACTAATCAGCTTTGGCTAATCTTTTAAGGAAGAAAAGTTGCAAAGGTGAATCTAAGTACACTTGACTTTTGAAAATCTACATTCAGTATTCAGAAAAATACAAAGACAGCGTTGCTACTACACTAGCTGTGCTTTTACAGGTGTAGCCCAAACTATTGGTACCCTTAAACTTAAAAAAAAACCCTCAACTTTCTCTTAAATAGGTTAAAACTGACAAAAC
Organism: Chromis chromis; assembly: GCA_900302755.1. NCBI lineage: Eukaryota > Metazoa > Chordata > Actinopteri > Pomacentridae > Chromis > Chromis chromis. The sequence goes on along the minus strand of OMNN01084083.1, from coordinate 38,278 downwards.
ACTTTATTTTGACACTAACACAACTAATGAAATTAGTATAGACAAAAATATTTTTGATGGATGCTTTCACCCAACTGTACAATTCAGCTCTTTCCATTCATGTTTAGTTGGATTAATATCAGAACTCAAAGCAGGCAGCTTCAGAACAGCCTCATTTTGTTTTCTCAGATGTATATTTTGGGTCATTATCTCATTGGAGGAGCCACTGAGACAGAGCTGTGTGACATTAGGCAGCATGTTTCACTCCAGAAAAGCTTCATAATTTGCTGGTTTTATTGTGCCCTGCACAGATTTAGTACACTCTGTGCCAGACCAGCAAAAGTAACCCCATAGCACAGCTGAATCCCCCACAGTGGGCATTTTGTTCTTTTCTATGAAAGGTTTCTTCTGTTAATATATTTTTCCATCTGTCTAAATTCTTGTCATAATGCATTTGAGAAAATTCCAGTCTGGGTTTTTATGTTTTTCTTTCAAAAGTGGGGTCTTATGGGTCCACTTTCATTCAGAAAGAGAAGTCTGGTGAGCCTGGACTTTAAACTTTATATCCATCCATCCATTCTCTATACACCGCTTAATCCTCTGTAGGGTCGCAGGAGAGCTGGAGCCTATCCCGCCTGACTCGGGCGAAGGCAGGGGACACCCTGGACAGGTCACCAGTCTATCACAGTGTTTCCACATAGAGACAAACAACCAAGCACACTCTCATTCACACCTACGGACAATTTAGAATAACCATTTAATCTCAGCATGTTTATCATAGGAGTTAAAAACTCCTATGATATAAATTAAAGACAACAGTCTGTTTGAAATATCACTACATCCCGCTTGTTTATCACAGCTCCAAAGGCGTATCAGTAACTTATCAACCGTAGTAGTAACTTAGTATTAGGTATCACTACTTAACTAAGTAGTGAGTAACCGTATCAGTAACTTCATCCAGGCCATTTTAGAATAATCATAAGGATGGATTCAGGTCTTTTCACAGATTGTTTTTTTTATCATATGAAAAACCAAAGACTTGCAGCTATGTGTGACAAATGATCTTTTAATTTCAGCACTTTTCACAAAGAAATGAACATTCACTTCTGACCATGTCTGTATATCTCATTCTTAATTTTCTTCCTTATTAGGGGTCATATGTTCTGGTTTTGTACGCATTAACAGTATTTTTCCTTCATGGTCAAAGCCTGTTTAGTTAGTCAGTAGCTGACATGAACCTTCAACCAAAAATTCATGCATATAGTCTCATTGCCATTGCTGTCTGTGTTTCTAGTGGTGACAGCTACGGCCATGGCAGGAGCAGCCATGTATGAGCTGGTTCGTGTCGGCCACAGTGAGCTGGTGGGAGAGATCATCAGGCTGGAGGGAGACATGGCCACCATCCAGGTCTACGAGGAGACGTGTATCCTTACTGTGAAGCTACGCCCATCTGTTTTTTATGGCTTCTATTAAAGGGCAAATTCCCAATTTGTCACTTCTGTCTTAGAACAATAGTCAAGCGCCTATATGAACACTGAATTGGGCTGCTAAGAGATGCTCTTTTAATGAGATGAGGGACAAAATTTCCTCTGCCAACCATATGTGTAAGGCATGAATCACATTATAGTGTATTGCATTGAAATAGGATACTTTTCTGTGTCATCATTTATATACAGTGCATAATGTATTCATGTCATGCAGAAGTTCATATTAGAAACAACCTCATCTAAACTTTAGTGAGTTTTCCTGAGTTTGAATACAGCTGGTGTGTCTGTGGGAGATCCTGTGTTGCGGACGGGGAAACCTCTCTCTGTCGAGTTGGGTCCAGGAATCATGGGATCCATCTTTGATGGTATCCAGCGACCCCTAAAGGACATCAATGACATCACACAAAGCATCTACATCCCCAGAGGTGTCAACATTGGATCCCTCAACCGAGACCTCAAGTGGGAGTTTTCTCCCAGCAAGAGCCTGCGGGTATGAAGCTGTGCAGACTTCAGATCTTCCTCCTGAAACGTTTTAGTCATCAGGTATTTTTACTCATTGTTTCTTCCCTTTTTCACTGTTAGGTTGGCAGTCACATCACAGGAGGAGACATCTATGGCATGGTGTATGAGAACTCTCTCATTAGGCACAAGATCATGTTGCCTCCCAAAAACAGAGGCACCGTCACCTACGTGGCTCCACCTGGAAACTACGACGTCAGCGTGAGTTCAACGCTCCTCCAGCTACAGCTGAGCTTCACAAATGGCTGTTAGGTGTTGCTTTGTGCTGATGTTGTGTGTCTTTGTGTCAGGATGTGGTGATGGAGCTGGAGTTTGAGGGTGTGAAGGAGAAGTTCACCATGGTGCAGGTGTGGCCTGTCAGACAAGTGCGGCCCGTCACAGAGAAGCTGCCCGCCAATCACCCGCTGCTGACCGGACAGAGGGTGCTGGACGCCCTTTTCCCGTGAGTCTCACATCCTCCTTCTGACCTTAAAGACATTTTGAAAAGGTTCTTCTAAACTTGACTATTTCTTCTTTGTGTGAAGATGTGTGCAAGGAGGAACCACAGCCATCCCAGGAGCCTTTGGCTGTGGTAAGACTGTCATCTCTCAGTCCCTGTCCAAGTACTCCAACAGTGATGTTATCATCTACGTAGGCTGCGGGGAGCGTGGTAACGAGATGTCAGAAGTACTGCGAGACTTCCCTGAGGTGGGTACTGTTAGCGATGGCTTTGCAAGAGACTTAAATTGGTGCTCAGGGTAACTGACAGCGTTCTCTGCTCAACAGCTGACCATGGAGGTGGACGGAAAGACGGAGAGCATCATGAAGAGAACAGCACTTGTGGCCAACACCTCCAACATGCCTGTAGCTGCCAGAGAGGCCTCCATCTACACAGGTAACTGTTAGCAAAACCCAACCCTAGTAGTTTTTCATCATGTATGAAGTGCTGTATCAAAGTACTCTAGGTGCCACCTCTAAGAAATGAAGTTTAACAGGTTTACAATGAAACATAAAGTTTTACTAAAGGGATGGCTCTTTCACTTTCTAATTAGCTCACACAAGGAATTCATTCATTCTAACTCAGTTTGTTTTGGCAGGAATCACACTGTCGGAGTACTTCAGAGACATGGGATACAATGTGAGCATGATGGCCGACTCCACCTCCCGTTGGGCCGAGGCTCTCAGGGAGATTTCTGGCCGTCTGGCTGAGATGCCTGCTGGTAAGTTTGAGATCTCCTGGAGATTATAGTAAGACCTAAAGGCAGATCCAAGCTTCTGCACTGTATTTCTGACATTAGCTAAAAACAGCAACTGTTGTTTGCAAGTTTACTTTTCTTTCCAAGGGGAGAATTAGACTGTATCAAACTTCACTCTGGATTACAACAAATAAGAAATGAGTCTGATAAGTTTCTGCTTTATATAACAGAAGTGAGAATAAATCTGTAACTTTCAACTTTCTGCTGTTCCCTTTTTCCTTTGACGTCTTACATTATTGTCAGAAGAAACATCTCTTTCCTCAGTTAAACTATTGAGCTGGGGGATTTTGATTATGATGCACAACCTTCTGGGACAGTTTGTAGCACATTTTCTCTCACAAATTGCAGATTCACCAAATGGCACACCAACTGTTTGCCCATAACTGTGCATAAAACTGGCTTGTGTCTAATTATTCTTAAATGTAACAATACATTGAGTTAAAAAAAAAACTAAGACAGATGGTGTAGCAGCTGAACCCAGCTCCTCTTTGAATATTTTTCTGCTTGAACTTCCATTAATGTCGAGCTACTACGTGTTTATTTTGAAGTCAGTGTGGAGGTGCAATGTTCAACTCTCTCATCTCTTGAATGAAATACACTCAGCTGCATGCATTTCCTTCACCAACCCACAGACAGTGGTTATCCTGCCTACCTGGGCGCCCGTCTCGCCTCCTTCTACGAGCGAGCTGGACGAGTGAAGTGTCTGGGCAACCCTGAGAGGGAGGGCAGCGTCAGTATTGTAGGAGCGTGAGTATAGTTTTGTATCACTAGAGGGAGACATTACTCTGCACATCTTTTATGGACTGTAACTAAGTGGAATGTACAGCAGCAGTAAAATGAAAATATTGGTTCTTTCCTCAGTGTATCACCTCCTGGTGGTGACTTCTCTGATCCCGTTACTTCAGCCACACTTGGTATTGTTCAGGTAAATGATCAAAGTCAGATCCAACTGTCACTCTAACTAAGCAGATCAGCTTTGTCAAGCGTAGGTCTTTATTATGCACCTGGTACGTCCTCTTTCAGGTGTTCTGGGGTCTGGATAAGAAGCTGGCTCAGAGGAAACACTTCCCCTCCGTCAACTGGCTCATCAGCTACAGCAAATACACCCGTGCTCTGGATGAATATTACGACAAACACTTCCCCGAGTTTGTGCCCCTGCGTACCAAGTCAAAGGAGATCCTGCAGGAGGAGGAGGACCTGGCTGAGATCGTGCAGCTCGTCGGAAAGGTAATTCAGCATGAGGATGGCAGCAGTGGTTTGATCTTAGCTTCAAAGTTATAAACACGTACTGCAAAAAAATCTCATACTTCACCAAAGTCACGTCACATTTTGCATGAATAAATGAATAATGTGCTTCTGTCACTCTGACAGGCTTCACTGGCAGAATCTGATAAAATCACTCTGGAGGTGGCCAAACTGATCAAAGACGACTTCCTGCAGCAGAACGGTTATACTCCCTATGACAGGTAAAGTTAAAGCCTGCGTAACATTTGCTCACTTACTTTTGCTGGTCAGAGTTCAGTGAGATGTCAGACATCTTCCAGAAAAAGTGAAACTCCACCACTAGATACTTTGTGTGCAAATAAATCATATCTAAAAGCCTTTAAAGAAGTTCTAATCTGACTTTTTGGTGTCTTATCTCCTCAGGTTTTGTCCTTTCTACAAGACAGTAGGCATTCTCTCCAACATGATTGCGTTCTATGACATGGCACGGCACGCGGTGGAGACCACAGCTCAGAGCGACAACAAGATCACCTGGGCCATGATCAAGGAGCACATGGGAGAAATCCTCTACAGGATCAGCTCCATGAAATTCAAGGTGCGTGTTTGGCTGATTATTGACTCTTTTTCTTCTGAAATATGGAGGAGTTTTGAAGCTCAAAATCTTTTACTTAGTTTGAAGCTAAAAAAGGTAAAAAAGTCATGAAGTGAAATGTATTTTTTGCTAAATTTGACATTTTGGTTCTCTCTCATTTTTAATTCAATTCAATTCAATTTTATTTATATAGCGCATATTTACAACATATGTCATCACATAGCGCTTAACATAGTAAGGAAGAACAGAAAACCCAACAATCCAAAGTTGCTTTTGGAGTCCCTATGAGCAAGCAGTGGGAAGGAACCAAAAAACCCCTAGGATAGGGAGGGGGAGAAAAAAACTCAGACAGAACCAGGATCAGGGAGGGCAGCCATCTGCCTCGACCGGTTGGACTGGAAGTGGGGATGAGGGCGGAAGGGGTAGCAGGAGAGGTTGGGGTGAAACTTTTACTTTATCTTCATCTTGTAATCTTATTTTATAAAGTGAATGAAGTCTGTCTCCAGATTAGATGAAGAGTCACTCGATGGATGTAGCTCCAATGAATCATTTTGTGTTTTCTTAGGTTTGTTTGCAACAGTGTGTTTTCTGCACTTTAAAGCTGTACCTCGTGGCTATTTTTCCATCTCAGTTCACTGTCTGATCATTCTTCTTAATTGTTTAGTCGGTGAAATCTCAAAAGGAAACTGGAAAAAGTGCTTGAGTCAATTTTGCAAAGCTCAACATGACTTTTCAGATGTCTTGTTTAGTCAAATATATTGGCCAAAAACTTACAAATATTCAATTTACAATGAAACACAAATGAGAAAAGCAGCACATCAAAATGTTTGGCATCTTTTACACCAAGATATTTAAAGAAATACTTGATTGCTGATTATTTTTCTGCCGGTCTGCTAAATGATTGACTTGCTCTCTGTTGCGACCCCCACAGACCATGCACAGTCTGCTTGGGCATCTTGTTTTCTGTTCTCACTCTGAGACTGTATTTCTGTGTCTGTGCAGGACCCAGTGAAGGACGGCGAGGCCAAGATAAAGGCTGAGTACGCACAGCTGCTGGAGGACATGCAGAACGGCTTCCGTACGTTGGAGGAATAAGCTCCAACTCTCACAGCCTTCCCAGTTTCCATCTCTGACCCCTCCACTGCAGAATCACATTCCGCCTCCTCGTACTCCCCTGAAACCTGTGTGCTCCCCCCTGTGCTCCTTTTGTGGGTGACTGTGTGAGAGTGTGCGCACAATTTCATGTGGAGGGAAAAGAGAAAGATGTACTGTATTCATTATTATTTGTGGCCTCATGTCGGCGTACTCTGGATCCTCTGCATGGTCACTGATCGTGTGCGTGAGTTCAACGTGTGTGTGAAAGAGGGATCTCTTCGCCCTGTTTCTTCCTTTCTCTGTTTACATGATTTTCTGTGTGTATCCGTGTTGCTCTTCTTGAAGAGGATTGTTCGGTTGATGTATTGTAATTCATAGACCATCTGTACAGAAGAGTATTGAATATAAATTTAATAAGAATCAGTCTATTTATTGCCAGCATTTTGATGTGAAGGCTTTGTTGTTCTTTCTTCTTTGTTTTTATGGTTGTTTCACGCTGTGCAGTGTTGTGTACTTTGCTGTGTGAATGTGTAAGAGTCAACGCTCTGCTGTCCAATACTTTCATTGTGTGACTCCCAAAGAATTAAAATGTGGGGAAAAAAACAATCGTGTTTTGTGTGTTTGTGTTTGATGATGCTGCTGAACTGGTCTCTCTGCATACCACTCATACTCTGGATGATCTCCTGCACTCTGCCCTCAGGCTGCTTTGGCATTAGGTACTGATCTAAATTTAGTGCATTACAACAAACATTGTATCTTTAAGACTACAATAAAAGTAGTCTTAAAGATATATTTTTGTAAACGTCCATGACAGAGCTCATAGCTGGCTCACTTGGCTATAATTGGAACAAACTTGTCCTCGAAGGAAGAGGTCATTTTGGAGTCTTTAACTAGTTGTGTGAAGGCCAATGAGCGTCGCTAATGAGGTGACTACTCCCTTAAGGTATGCTCCCTTGGCCGAATGAGATGCACCTGCAACAAGGCGGGTAAAGCGCACATTTAACTCATCAGCGGAGCGTCAGAGCAGTGCGGGACAAAGGACTGTTGTTTCGACTTTTATTTATCTATTTATTTATTAATTTTAACTCGGTCATAGTCAAATCGGGAATCCTGGGTCCACTCCGCGTCAGGTAAGTGACTGACAAGAGTTTTTACATCAGTTAACCCGCATGTGGAGATGTACCAGATTAAAGTGCGCTTTTGTCGCTGTGCGTAAAAGCAGGTATTTGGACGCGCGTTTGATAACAGCGCGCAGCTTTTGACATATATGATCTGTTATCAGCTTTGTTTTCTTTGACAAGACTTGACATCCATATCAGATGATAGTTCCTACCCGTCAACTCAGTCTACCTGCCAACATGAAGAGCGAGGTTGGCCTAATTTTTTGCGTAATGTTTTAATTCGCAACACAAATCTGTCCTTTTAACGACACATGTTCATTTCGCAATATGCCACGGGTTTCTAGAAGGATAGTCACGAGGGCATGTAGGTTTCTGTTCCCTGGCATGACTGCACATCCTCAGTAAAGCTCCCCAGTCAAACCAGTTCTGCTGCAGTGATAATGACTCGCCTTGTAGTGCTGCTGGATCTCCCTGTCTGATGACATTTGGCCTCCTACAGAAGTTTAAATCAGGTTCTTAAAGTTAAACTCTCACAAGAGCCATTTGTTTCCTCCAGGTTCTGCTCTTGACACCAGTGAAGATATAGAATGTTGATGGTTTTGATGAATGTTTAAAGTGAAGCTGAAATGATCAGCATGTGTTTCTGTGTGAGCAGTGTGTCAGAGCAGATGGACCAGGTATCCAACCGGTCAGGAGTGGGCAGCGATGACATTACAGATGACACGACCTCACTGGCGGACTTGAGGTGGAGCTCTGAGGATGAAGATGTAAGAAAAACTGAACACCCCTCTGTCTTAGTTACTATAAAGCTACTGCTGCACCATAAAACTGAACATTGAGCATGTATGTTTTATGCTTTAATCATGAAATGGAACATCTTTCACTGCCCTCTTGTGGCTCAGATTCATGACACGATGTTTCCCCCCTCAACACAAGTGGGATTACTGTTGCCTCTCTAAAGTAAAGCCCAGAAGGCCGACAATGCTGTTTAACATCTGCTCAGACTCACTAGGGATGTTTCTCACCGATTTAGTCCGTCTCTACATCTCTTAACTCCTGATCAGAATTCTGCCAGTTGTGCACAGATTATAATTTGTTCCTGTTAACTTTATCACTTCATTGATATCTCTTCATCAGTAATGTTCTCTTATCCTCCATCAGAGCTCTGACTATCAATCACAGTGTCTCGCGGCGCCTCAAACCCCTGTGGCCACCTACAAACAGAGGTTTGAAGAGTTTAAGAAGTTGTTCAAAGAAGTGCCAGAATCAGAGAGACTCCTAGTGGGTGAGTTTCATGATAAAACCTGGAAATGCTGCATTTCTTTTGCTGATATTTAATGTCACGCTTGTGTGCCATAACAGAAATTGTGTCACTCTGAATCTTGTACTGTGTCTGTGTGAAAACTGTAATCATGAAATCCCTACAGACAGTTTTGTTACTTAGTGTGACCCTCAAAAATCTAGGACACATTTCTGTGTAAAATCGGTTTTAAAAAGGAGAAAAAGTTCCAACATCCTGTTAACTTCTTGTAATTTTCCTGTCTTTCACATCATTCTATATATTCTGTATCTTCCTGTCTGAAGCATCAGTATTCTGCTGCACAAAACAGACGTGACCCATTGCACACTATTCACTCTGCAACTCAACAAAATGCAGCTGTCGTATTTGGGAACCAAACATTTGTACATTCACTTAAAATAATCAGCTTTTCAGTTAACCGCCACGTAGCTGCTGTAATAATGGACCTGCTGCTGAGTCTGTCGGGTTGAATAGATTGAAAAAGGAAAACTAAAGTGTATATTATGTAATAGTTTTATCCAGGCTTTTAAGGGAGAGGAAATAGCCCTCAGCCAGGTTAAGTTAAAATTTAATGAGTGTTTGTGCTCACCTTTCTGCATGAAAATCCGCCATTGACCCTTTTCCTGTAACATTTTAACCTATTAAAGTAGAAAAGGCACCGGTTTAGCAAATTAAATGAATAATAGGAGCCCTTTTCCAAGCATTTAAAATAAGCCAGGTCTATTGTCAAGTCTCCTGTGCTAAATAAATGATTAAATGTTGCTCTCTTTTTCATTATTCCTTCCAATTATGAGTTACATTCTATCTGCTATACTTATAATGAATTGAAAGATGTCAAATCACACTTCTTGCACACTGATTTGTATGGATGTTTCAGGAGCCGTATATGTGTTTTGAATTTTTCCCAGACTATCCGTGTGCCCTCCAGCGGGACATTCTCCTTCAGGGACGCCTCTACCTCTCACAGAGCTGGGTCTGTTTCTACAGCAATGTGTTTCGGGGTACGAAGGTAAGAAGATTGTGGAGGAAGAGGAGGACATATGCTGTAGGAGGAACAACATAATGGACAAATATAGTATAAGACTGTATTTTCAGATTACTTCAGCTGATAATACTCATTTTAATATAGAAAATCTAAAATAAAAACACAGTCAGATGTATTTGTGTGCCATAATGATTCGCTTAATTGTGATAGTTCAATGTTTAAGAGAATATTATATACTGTGCCGTGTTTTAAAGGACAAATCCACACTTTTAATCAAGACATCTTGCATTTCTGAGCCCCATTCCTTACCTGGTTGATAGGTTTTCCAGCACAGCCTTTTACATGCAACATGTAAAACAACACGGGAGATGCACTAATTGTTACACTTCTGGCAGCTTCAGTCGACCATATTATAATGCAAAGAGTGGCGATTCGTTACGATACAAAAGAGCTTCTGTGTGCAGGAAGATATGACAGTGAGATTTCTATAAAAGCATTCTTTGAGAAGTATGCACTGTAACCTTTCTCCCCTTTTTCCCCTGTAGATCACGCTGACTCTTAAAGACATCACAAACATGACCAGGGAGAAAACGGCTCGGCTGATTCCCAACGCCATCCAGATCTACACGAGCACGGAGAAGGTATTTGTGTTAAAAAAGCACTAATTTAGAACTGATTTCACATCTGATAATCACAAATTAATCTGTTTGCATCTTCACCCGCAGTTCTTCTTCACTTCCTTCTCAGCAAGAGAGAAAAGCTACCAGGGTGTTTTCCGAATGTGGCAAAACACACTGATGGACAAGGTAAGGCTGAGCTAAACCCAACTGGTGTTACCTCCGACTGCAGCTTCACTCCTCAGTACAATGTTCATACTCCATGTAGGAGTAACTATCGCCCAGATGTCCCTCTTTTAGACCTTTGTCTCACAATAAACACTCTTCCCATAGGACGTGCAGTCAGTCACAAACAACAGTATAGACTTTTCTCTTATCCTAAACCTTAACTGCTGCACCAAAATCCTCCCAAAACACCAGCAGCTCTGTGACTTTAACCTGTTTTTCACAACACTTATCTGATGAGTCCAGAGTACATCTACAGACTGTCTTCCTTTGGGGTTATCAGTGCTCTTGTGCTGTATTGCATGTGAGGTATGAGCAGGGTTTGCTCATAAGTCCAACAGACACAATCTTTTGTTTATTCTTCCAAATATGGAGGCACCATTTTGGAGTAATTTATCTACACTGTAAAAAAAGTTTTTACACAAAAATATCAATACAATTGCAAAAATAGACTGTATTTCTACAGTACAGTATTTCTTTGTGGCCAAAATATTACCGGTTTTTGTTTTACAGTGTGCATGAACGTCGTGGATATAGCTAAAAATAAACCCACCAAAACTCACGTTTCACCTTTTACCCACTTCTTGGTAGCCTGGAGTGAAAGTAAGCATACAATAAAAATAAACCAGAGAAGCTACATTTTCAGAATAAACTATAGGAACGCTCACTTATGCTGAAAATTGCACATGCAAACCCTGTATACAGGTAAAATGTCTTAAAATGTTAATTGCATGTGCATGTTTAATGCGGTTTTGAAGCACTTTAATGATTTTAAAAGTCTTTTCTGCAAGAGGTGAAAACTTTCAAAATCAGCTTAAAGGTAATTGTTAACATTGTAAACATTGAAAATGCAAGTTTAAGCAGCTGAATTGTCCATTTGTATGTCGGGACTGAAAGCAGCTGAAGAGCACCAACTGGTAAACTGTAAAATGATGCATAGGAGACAAAAGGAGTTAAAATGTCTCCATGGAACATTAAAAAGCCAACAATTACACATGATCTCTAGTAAAACTGAGGCTAGAAAATGAATGTTCATTATGGAAACGGATAAAAGTGCTGAAAACTAAATGATAAATGACTTCGGCTCAAGTGTCAGTTAAGCAATGGCAGCAGTTTAAGTATTTTTAATTAAATAATTTAAAATAAATTTTAATTTAAATTAAGTTTTAGACTAAAAACTTTTAGTGCCAACATTTGGAAGAACTGAAAGCAGGACAATTTGAGGGATGCAAGCAAATGAAATTCCATTTCATGAGCGGACATTTTTTAGTATAAAAGGAATTTTACAGTTGTACAGCTTTTTTAAATAAGAAATATTACATCCTGCATTGTTTCCTGTAAAGGCGCATTTAAATCCTGCCAGAGGATGATGGACTCCACCACTAACACTGTAAACAACTGTTGTTGTTTTTTTTTATGGTTAATTGTAGAATGGGTGTGAATTTCAGGAAAATCATGAGGATTGCAGCTTCAAAAATGGTTTAAGTTGATAATGTTGACATGACAAGGAGTTGAAATGTCAATAGAAGAGTGGGTTATGTCACATCTTTGCACTGTAAGGGGGAAAAAACTCTCAATATATTGGAAGTGTTGCATTAATATGGAGCATAGGACATGTCACCACTAAAATAACCAGTTTATAGATGAGATCCCAGCAGCAGCAGCCTGCTTTCCGTTTCTGTCAGCGCTGATTCTGATGATAAACGAGCGTCAGTTTGGACTTTAACCTTTTCATTTGATCTCCGCCTAAAGCTGCTGGAGCTGCTCAGCTATTTTTTGCCCATAGGCACCATGGCAGCCTTCCCACAGCGGGCGGCTCTGCAGGGATCTGGAGCACAAACACCTGCCTAAAAAAACACTAAAGTTCAACGACCTCTCCAGGTGTGGCAACGAGGGCTCATTTGCATTGACGAGCTGCTTCTCTGCTCACTTGACGCTTGCGTCGGAGCAGAGACTGTTTCAGCCGGATCGCATCAAAACAGAGCAGCTTCTCCGTGTGGTTTGTCGTTGACTCGGACTTTCGACAGGTGGAACGAGCTTTTATTTACCTTTTATCGGCGTGAATCTGGGCGGCGCGTCATTACGCAGCTGGACTCGCTCACATACAGGACTTCCTGAATGTGCGTTGCGCGGTACGTCCAGGTTACAGATCGCTGTGTGTGACAGCCAGTCGAAGCTCACAGCTGCGGGGATATGTCCTCTAACATGTAAGTAGAGCCTCGGTGAACAGAACTAAAACTTTATGTCGGTTTTAAGAGGAACACTGGAGCTCTGTGTGCGCTCACGTGTGGCCAAAAACAAATCCTGTGGGACTCAACAGGCCTAAAATAATACAGAATTAAAAAAATCGCTTCTACTTGGAGAAGAACATTGTTTTTGTGATCTGGTTTTGTGTATAAACTGGCTATTGCAATTGTTTCCTCTGAACACCTTCAGCCTACACATGTGCCAGTTGGGTTTTGACTTATCTTTGGTGATATTTCTAAGATTGAACTGGCTTTCAAGGGTTAACACAGAAATGTAGGATGAGTGAGCGGTCAAGGGAGACAATAAGGTTGTTGGTTACCCATGGAGATAAGGCTGTGTCAACGCATGTTTCCAGGTTACCTGCTCCGGATTCTAAACTGACTTTCTTTCACAATATGGTTCCTATGTGCCAAAGAGAATCTTATAGTGAAAGAGGAGATCTCAAACAAATCTTGTGGTTGACCCTTCTTCATCTTTCAGTCTCTGACCAGCCTGGAGTTGTGGCAGACGGTTAAACAGCATTATGGGCCTGATTTGGGTCTGAGCCATGAAGAGATGGAGAGTTTACAGATAGCAGCAGAATCCAGCATGCAGACCAGGTGAGCAGCTGCACCTCCAACCTCACGCATTATATAAAATGTTAAGATTTCTCATCACTTTCTTCTTTTTCTGCAGCCTGACAGCGAGGCCTGGTGGCGGCGATGATGCTCCAGGGAGACTGGAGCGTCGCTCCACCTTTCGCCTCCCTGTGGTGGAGCACGGACCCATAGAGACCTCCACACCTCAAGGGGAAGACTTGCCTTCTCCAGTTGGCTCACTAAGCTCAGCCAATGTGGTATTGAAAATAGCATTTTCCCAACATTGCAGTGTTTTGTTCATGTTGAGATCATTTCATAGCTGTTCGTCTCTCCTGTAGGACGACTCTCGTACCACCCCGTCTCAGCGGCGGAGTCCTGTCCCCTCGCTGGACCGCCTTGCCCCAGAGCGGGGGTCCAAACGCTCCACGCTTTCTCTCGATCTCAACGCCAACGAGCACGGTGCGTCCGAGCAAAGCGGCTCAGAGAGCATCGAGGAAGGTAACAGGACACAACCCTGAGAGCCTCTTTGTTTTGCATTCTCGTGGTTTTCACATTTTCCTTTTTGCCTCATCAGTGGAGGAGCGAGTTGGTCCTTCCCAGGTGTCGGGTCGACTGTATCTGAACAAGGTCTTCCACATCAGTGCCAACAAAATGTTTGACCTGCTCTTCAGCGACTCCGTCTTCATCCGCAGGTTTATGAACGTCCGTAAGATAACGAGTAAGCCTTCTATTCTTTTGTTAGCCACAAATTATTCATCACTTCCAGCTGATAAAAATCTCTTGTGTGCAACATTTAACGTCACCTGTTGTGTTATCAGATGCCAGCTTCACTCCCTGGCAAAAAGACGTGTCTGGAAACATGAAGCGGAGTCTGAACTACACAATAACCATCAGCAACCCTCTGATTGGAAAGTTCTCCACTGCCACAGAGCACCAGGTGTGTTTACATCAGTGTGTTTGCAGCTGAATGGGTGAACAAATATGTTTTTGTGTGAATTATGGCCCATTTGTACTTTTAATTATGCTCCAGACGCTGTACAAAGAATCCAGGGATGGTCATTACCTTGTTGACTCAGAGGTGTACACTCATGACGTCCCCTATCATGATTACTTCTACACTCAAAACCACTACAGCATCACAAGTACCTCGAAGCGGAAGTGCCGCCTGAGGTAAAGTGTTATGTCACTTCATCTGTTGACTTTTGTATTTCTTCTATTTGACTATAATTTAAAGCTACTCTTGTGCTGCCAGGGTGTACACTGATGTGAAGTACAAGAAGCAGCCATGGGGCCTAATCAAGTCCTTTATTACCAAAAACTCCTGGAGTGGAATAGAAGATTATTTCAGACAGCTGGGTGAGTAGAAAGCCTCGTCTCTGCACGCCATAGAGGCAGAGGAGAGCACTCCCTTGTCTTCTGCCCTTAGCTTGTGATTCATTTTTATCTCTGATCTGATATGAGCTATTTGCTGCAACACACATCAGGCTCTGCAGCAGTTAATCACGTTACTGCCGCAAGGGGGAGAAAGGGAATGTAAAGGGCAAAGATGCCAGTTGCCTGATGCCTGTTTTAGACTGAAGTCGCTCTTGTCAGCTGTTTTAAAAGGTCCCGTATTGTGCCTCTTTTCAGCAAATTAATGAAAGTCTCACATAACACCAGAATGTGTCTTTTAATTTGTCGGCTCAAAACACTGCAAAAATGGTTTATTCTACCACGACTGTATAGCTCCTGATTTTAACCGTGTTCAAAACTGGCCGGAGTTTTAAATCTAGCTGGTCTGCTGCTGTCCACACCCCCTTCAGGAAGAAGACTCTCTCTGCATCTGTGGTTGACAGTGTGGAGCAAAACATTTGACCCCACAGTAGCCGACATGAATAAGTGTGTGATACTAGGTCTTTCTACTGCTTCTAACTTTCTCCCTGATCATTTTACATTGAAATATCACCAAATTCACTGCAGTCATAGTACTTATTTATTGATTTCTAATTGGTCTTAGTTTGAATATGAAACCTTCATCAGCTCTAAAGATTTCTAAAAGGGGTTCTTGTTTTTTAGTTGCCCATGAAGCAGACATGGTTCTTTTACTGTAGTATTTTTGCTGTCCTAACCCACCCGTTTCTGCCCTGTATTTCTTTGTGGCCATGTGATGACTCGACTCTATACAGAGGCAGAACTCCTGGAGGAGGAAGCAGAGATCAACCAAGGAGGTGGAGAGTCTGGGAAGATAGGTGGACTCAGGAGGAGGAGGCGAACTTACAGCCGGACTCTGCCAGAGCACATAAAGCCCAACAAGCAGTACGGGCAAGACCCTGAACAGCACAGAGACAGCAACATGGGTACTGACATATTAAAATATGGCTTTTAAGGAATAGTGGAAAATGTATATCCCTGTTATTTCTGTAAATGTAAAACTACAACTGGGAAACTTGGCAAGACTGGAGACAGGGTGGAATACAAGGCTGACTTAGCATCTTTATTTGCTCTACCTTTACAAAAAACAGTTATTGCTGCATGCACACAATAGGAAGTTAGTGTGGCAAGCCAACAAATATTCCTGCACGTAATGCCCCGTTATGCCACCATTTGTAGTTCTTAGCTTTTGGATGGATTAAACAAACAAGATGTAACATGTTAATTAGTGAGCCTAAGAAGTGCTGGCATGCGTATTTAGTCACTTTCAAATGTTAGTCTTGATGCTAAGCTAAGCTAATTATACGTATATTTCAAACTAAAGTGTAGTTTTCATATAAAATTATAACAAAGTCTACTTAGTTGAGATTTAAACATTTTCAGTTTTTATATTTCAATGTAATGACAATGTTTTTGGTGTTTAAATGAGTTGTTTGTCTCCAGATTTCATTTTAGTAAGGCATACATGTAGATTTTACACTTGGGAACAGATTGCCTCTAGGTTTAAGTAATCGGTGTGAGGCCTTCAGCAATTATAAAAATGGAGATTTCAGGCTGACTTGCTCTGTGCCTGTCTCAGCTGCTACTGTGCCTCTACAGCAATGGATTCTCAAAGCTGCTGAAAATCGCAGGCATCACTGTAGGTAGAGTTATGTTACTGTCATACGAGGTTACACACCCAGAAAACCGCATTATCTTTATTTCGGGCTGTTGCAAAATGCAGACGTCACTGGGAGGAAATATGTGGTAAAAATGTTGTAAACTGGTGCAAAATTTCTAACCGAAACCCTGGTTGTGCTGTATTTCAGGCCCCATAGAAATGAAAGGCCCCTACAGATGGAACACGACTACGATAGTGTTTGGGATGAGTGTGATGTAAGTTGACGACCGGGGAACACATTTGTGCAATATTGTGGTTTGTACTGTTTATAACGAATGTAAATCTTCCTGTATTTTCAAGCAACTGTCTCGGCTGAGAAGAAAATAATTACTTTTAAATGTTTCTGGAGTCTGCAAAGTTCATCTAAACATCTGTCTTTCCCTTTTTGCTATCTCCAGCAGTCAGATTAAACTTGGTGCTTCCTGTCTTTCTCAGCTTGCTGATTCTGGCGATGCTGAATCTGGGCCTGTTCTTTAAGCTGTGGGCCATGGAGGACGTAGCCCACCGCATGTATCTGACCACGAAGCATCGGATGAGGGAGAGGAGTGAAGCCAGGTCAGATAACTTTGTGCTGCTACTTTAATACTTTATATTTCTGTGGATTGTTCATGCAAAGCAACTGTATCGGTGGTTGTCATGATCACCCAGAAAGCAGAAGTCTTGGTGTGGGTGGACAGGGGGAAGGGGTATGCTTTTCTTTCATTTTTTATTTCGTCTGTGCCTTTTTAAACAGCCCACATACGAGAGAGCTCTTGTGCTAATGACTCAGCGCTGAAACTGCCTGTTTGTCTGCTTTACCGAATGTGGTTATATAAGTGACATCTTACATCAGTCGCCTTCTTATATTTTCTTCACTTGGTTGCTGTTTCTGCTGCCTTCATGTAGCACAAGTAAACCTCTTACTGTGCACATATGAACAGTTTCTTTCTTTCTTTGTTGTGTGACAGTTTGGCTCCTGAATATGGTCCCAAACAGGCACCAGCATACAGGAGCAGAGAGGAGATGCACATGCTGAAAGCTGTGCTGCAGGACTCCATTAACCTTTTAGAACAGGTAAGTTGTTTAAGCTGGGAATGCATAACATAAAGTCTGGCGTTAAATCAAATTCGGCCATGATTATAGAGACTGTGGTCAATGGTCAGAGGTCAGTTGTTAAATGCTCATGCTGTGTATTTTCAAAGTCAGCGTTTAGTTTCTTAGTTTGCTCCTGGTTTGAGGGTTTCTCATGGTACAGAATGCAAACACACTAAGTTGCAGACATTTACAGACCATTAAATGAGGAACTAGCCTTAATAAATACATAGTAGATGCTAATCAAAATCACAATTTGAAACCATGCCATTAGCAAACTATTTAGGACATGCAGTATGCAGTGCATCTGACCCAGCGTAATGATAACCTGCTCTACAAATTCACCTGTTTCACTCTCAGAGATCGTTTATGATTATGAGATTGTTATGGGCGGCTGTGGCTCAGGTGGTAGAGCGGGTTGTCCACTCATCGCAAGGTTGGCGGTTCGATGCCCGGCCCCTCCGCATGCCGAAGTGTCCTTGGGCAAGACACTGAACCCGAAGTTGCTCCCAATGGCAGGCTAGCGCCGTGCATGGCAGCTCTGTCGCCATTGGTGTATGAATGTGTGAATGCGAAACACATTGTAAAGCACTTTGGTACCACTAAGTTAGAAAAAGGTGCTATATAAGTGAAGACCATTTACCATTGTTTATAGAAAGGTCCTGTTATTTTCTTATTGGAATCATTCTATTCTGAAATATTGTTTCTTTATGTATTTAACATTCTTGGACTATAGAGGAGTTAATATTTTGGTGGTATGTCATGTGGTATATGAACTCCATACGCAGTGAATTAGAACTGAGGCTTGACCTTTTAAAAATTGCAAATCAAATATGTGTCAGAGAAATTGCAATAAGACTTCCCCCTTAAATCAGTCAGGCCTGATTAATACTACCTTAAAATGCAAAACAGTGTGGCACATAAGCTCTGTAAAAATGAAAAATTGATGTTGTTACACTTCTGCATGTACAGATTAAACAAATTGTGCATAACTTGTTAATTAGAGAGCATTACTATGTAGGTTTAATCCCTTTAGACAGAGCCAGGTTAGCTGTTTCTAGTATAAGCTGAATAGCAGCTGGCTGTAGCTCCATATCTAACATTAGAGCAGTGTCAGTTTTTCTTGTCTAATTATTCTCTTTGAAAGGATGACTGTTGAAGTCGACTGATTAGAAAGGAGTTCAAGGTTAACTTTATTGTGTCACAAGAGGATCAAGGACAAAAGATAACAAACTAATGCAGGAAATAGACATGCATAAAGAATACGAATACGTGTCGGAGTAGAGCAGTGCCAATTTCAAATAAGCATATAAATAGCAGAGTGGAGTCTTTAATTATGACCCACCCATTTATTATGTACTACAGCTGCCCTTACAAAGTACATACTGTTGCATGCAGTATGCATAAAATTGAGACATACTACTTGGTCATAATACTGTGCCTTAGACTCTGTCTTGCTCATATATCCATCGCAGTCTGCAGTGTGAAATGAGCTGTCATCTGTCTGTGCGTTCTTGGCAGCTCCAGCTTGTTTATACTCCTATGAGACACTGTTATGTATGTGATGTAACTGCGTGGAGGATTGTAGGTCAGAATGGCCAGAAAAGCTTGCTGGCTCCAAACTGCTTTGCAATCTAGTAGGAATCCAGATATTTTTCACATGCTATGTATTGGAACAAACTAAATCTTTGTCCAGGATACTATATAGTATGGTAGTATGTGTTTTGCAGCGCACCCATAGATGAAAGAAATGAAGAAAAATGACTTTACTGTTTACAATAATGAGTCTGAACAAGGCAGAGTTATTTTTCAGTTTTACAACCTGCAGAAATCCATCACACAAAAGCCCAAAGCAGGTGTTCAGTCTGCTGACACAGCTCTTCTTCTCCTCACAGCTCCGCAGCTCTCTGGTGGTGCTCCAGCAGAACTTTGCTATGGCCAATCGAACAGCAGCGCCGCAGTGATGCAACCACACCTGGGGACCACAGAGCACCTGCTCTCGGCCCTGGGGAGGGAATAAAGGACTGCAGCACTGAACTGCCTCAGAGGAAATCTCTGGTATCCACAGGATGTTGCCATGTAGACATCCCCAGACCCCCCAACATTGCCATGTGTTGCCGGGGGTTTACTCGATCCAAAGCTTGTGGAGAGGCATCAGGTGCTGGGATGTTTGTAAAGCTGCGCACTTGTCTGCTGGGAGGACATTACACGGAGCAGCGGGTTTAGATTTCTGTTGGGTGCTATCGTCAGCTCCCACAGCTGGCTTCTTTTTCACTCTTTTCTCAAACAGTGGCATCGGATTTCCTGACACGTTTTAATGAGCCTTGTGCCACATGAAGTACACTATTGTAAATACTTTTGTTTTTATCTTTGGAAAGTAAATCAATATTATTTAAAAATCTAAATTCTGCATTACATATTTGCACATATTTTAATTTTTGCACAAGTCTTGTGAATCGGGCTGTGTTTTAGATATATTCCAATAAAAATTGTTGAATCTGACTCAAATTTGAAAGTTTGTCTACTTTTTTTGTAATCATCATGAATCATCCTCTTGTACATGTAAACTGTACTTTTTTTTTCTGGTGTGCTGATCATATTGCTGAATGTCTCTATTAAAAAAAAACACATTTAATACTTATTTTACTTCCATCAAAGTCTGGACAGTAAATGAAATGAGCCAAATGATGACATGCCTCATCCTTATCACCGGGTTTGGTGTCCTTTTTCCTCTTTTTCTTTTCTTCTAAGTTAAGAAAAACCTATGATTTGCTTTGCACTTTTTGATGTTGGTGATATTTCAATTAAGGTGGAAGCTGTCGACATGAGATGCAAGTTTGTTCTCTGATTCCCAAATTTAATAAGAACACTAGTCATTCTGTGTTTTCCTCATCACTTGTTGA
Organism: Chromis chromis; assembly: GCA_900302755.1. Lineage (NCBI taxonomy): Eukaryota > Metazoa > Chordata > Actinopteri > Pomacentridae > Chromis > Chromis chromis. The sequence goes on along the minus strand of OMNN01084083.1, from coordinate 18,030 downwards.
TCCGCATCTACGGTTGCCTTGAGCCTTGTTTGATGTTTACAAAGTGTTGCTGTCATTCTTGAATTTTGAAGCCAAAAATGCACAATTTTGCTAAGCTGCCTTTTCCTCACTTACTGTACAGACAAAACCAATCCTGCAAACCAGACCTCATTTATTATCGACTGCTGTTTTGTACATTGTCAGATGCATTGTCATGGACTGTTTAAATAAAGAATATTTCTTACCAGATAATTTACTTTTATTTCGTATTTTTGCAACGTATCATCTCTGCATGTTTGGTATCACATTGTCAGGGTTGATTGACTAACTCTTAATTATGCAGCTGGAATGTCTCGACTAAAAGCAGGACTACAGTTTAAAGTCTTTTTTTGTACATGTTGCTTGGAGGAGCTGACTGTATTCTTCTAATGGAAAAAGAAGGGGAAGATTAAATGGGACTAAAGCCAAATGTGTCTTTGTTCCCTTGTCACAGGTGAAACACAACACGACTGAGACTGTGTTTAATTATTGACCAGCAGCCTGTCCTTGTTCAATCCTAGAGGAAATATTATATTTCTTCTAATGTATCCTCACAGTACGATATGGTTGTAAATAAATTGCATCCAGATAGTATATAGTATATATTATCCTTGTATAATAAAGTTGTAATAATAATAATCTAATCCTTGGGGAAATTCCTTCTCTGCATTTGACCCATCCTATTCAAAGTTAACTATACATACTAGGAGCAGTGGGCTGCCGTGGTGCAGTGCCCGGGGAGCAGTCAGGGGTTAAGGGCCTTGCTCAAGGCTCACAGTGGTGGTAACTGGGACAAGCGGTCGCTCTCACTTTCCCACCTCAACCTCTTGCCAGTCTGGGGACTCAAACCGGCGGCCCACCGGTTACAAGTTTGCTTCACGAACCACTAGGCCACCACTGCCCAGTACAGTTTATTGTAATATTCAGTGGTGGAAAGTGATTAGTTACTGGACATACTCACCTCCTTGAGTTTTTCCATTTAGTGTTACCTTATACTTTTCCTCCAGAATATTCCAGAGGGAAATCGTGTACTTTGCACTACATTTATCTGCCAGGTGTATCTTCATCCAAAACTCCTAACAAAAATACAAAAAATAGATCCATGTAAATAACAGTACAAGGTCTAAATAGGTTATCCAATATTACAAAGATGACAGAAAAAGGACACAAATTTATGAAGCAGAGTTCAAAAAAATAAAAAATATCTACTTTCCTACACCTGAGATTTAGGCCCATCCTCCCCATATGCAATCCCAATGTTTAAACAAAATCCATGCCCATGCATAAATTATAGCCTGTCAGATTTCTAAAAATTCAGGCACACCTCAAGTGACCAAAACTAGCTGGACCTGGATCAGCTCCATAGGCAACAATTTAGTTTCTACATTGGTGTGGACCATAGGCTGGAGGAGTCTGGGTGTCTTTGATAAGAACATCAAACACTTAAATTCCTGCATTCAAGTGAATTTTTACACACCATTTCGCACTTTTATGTCCAATTTAAAGTGGACCACTATACAGTTATTTTCACTTTTCTTAGATGATGGTGCTCTTGTTAATCTTCAAATAGCTTTGAGATCATTTCACTAGTAGGAGGAAATCAAAGTAAGTGGTGCTGAGTCATGGTGATGGAAAATTGTCACAGCACAAAATAAACCTCATGGTTTTTAAATGGGCATAAATGTACAAACTTTTTAGTTTTTTTTTACCGTTAGCATAAGAATCATATGGAGAATTATCCATAATGAATGCATTTCTTTGTGTATTATGTAAAAACAGAGTTGGAAGCCCCCCATGGACATAAATTATTTTCAATACTCTAGCTGTGATTTCTGATAGATTGTGTTCACTACCATCCACAGTAATACAGGAACATAACAGCTAACCAACAGTTAAAGAAATCAACAATGTGTCTAAAAGGCTAACTTGTAGAATGGATTAAAAGAAAGAATCAACAGTCATTTCTGTTATATAACATTTATGTTGCAGTTGAGGTCAAAGCAACATGAAAAAATTAAAATAAAGTTAATCTTTTGCATGAACAGCAAGTTTGCATTGATTAAAAATAACTGAAGGGTAAGATTCTCCTTAGGGGGCATCTTCCCTTATAGATTTTACATTATATTGATATTCACAGTTTTATTGGAGATGATAAATCCTCTGAATACCCCTTTAAAACTACAACATTGTGATTCTTATGCAAAAATGTATTATTATGATGCTCCTGCTCACAGAGGCCACTATTTTTCATACTTTATTATATACAGCAGCTATATTTTATACAGGGCTTTTATTCATAATTAAAGCAGCAGTCAAGGCTTTGGGTTCGCCTCCACCTGTGCAGACTCTCTGCTGTCTGGAGCCCTTCTGTCCTGTAGGTGTTCCCGGGGAGCTCATGAGTCCTGGGCGGGGAAAGTCCTCCTCATTTGACGTCAGGAGGGAAACTGTCCGCTCAGTTTGGCAGCAGACACGCAGGACTCCCTCCAAACCACAAGCTCAACCTGGACGGAGCCTCAGCCGGAAGCTCCCGGTGGCTCCCCCGTCGACCTGAAGCCAGCCTCCGTCCCCCCCCGGCGGCCGCTGTTGTTCTGGAGACTCTCCGCCGCGCTCCGAGCGCCATGTAGTGGCAGAGAAACACCGGATACGAGCGCCGCTGCCGGGTTTGAGACTTCCGTGGAGAAGCCCCGCGGGGGGAAACGGTTTTAATCGGCTTTTACTTGAAGACATCGGCATGTAGCAGCCCGCTGTTCAGGTATGTCTGAGCCGGCTGTTGTGCCTTTCTGGCGCCGCTGGGTTTTGACGCATCGTGTCATTCCGGTGAGACGCTGCTGGCTGACAGGTAGGATCAGAGAAATCTGGGTTAACTGTGACCTGCAGCCGGAGATTAACTGGCTATGATGGTGAGAAACAAACCAGCAGTGTTAAATAATAGAATAACAGCAAGTTTGGAGCCACAAAAACTAATGTAGGTACTGATTTAATCTGCATACAGAAGTAAACAATTACTATAAGAAAAGTTGGTAATTCTGCTCTCAGAATACATCTTACATCCATGGTGTGTCACTTATTACTATAAATAATAGGGTTGAAGTTTATTGTCATTAATAATAATTTGAAATTAAGCTTGCTGCAGACACAGGTAACTGTTTAGAGGCTTTAATGTGCTATCAGTGTTTTGTAACTTTTTTAAACAGAGAAATTCAGGTACCATATAGATGATTTGCATTTGCTTCCTCATCCATCCCTGAAAAATACATATCAATAATATCTGACCTATTTAATAGAGCTGACCTATACTGGCTTTCTGGGCCATTACCGATATTAGGGAGTAAGGAATTCTGATTCCTTCGTCTATATAAGCCGATATTTTCAAAAATATGTTTGAGTTATTACTGTGTACATTCCCAGGTCATGGTAATCCTAGGGCTTCAGTAAAAAGCAACTGGGCTTCTTCTTTCAGGTTATTGAAGACATTTCACCTCTTATATAAGAGGCTTCTTCAGTTCTAACTGACTGATGGGGATCTTCATTGGTATGTTAGAGTTATATTAAAAATTTAAAATGATGGGATCGTTACTTGTCAACTTTCCAGCCATGTATTTTTCCCAACTAGTTTGCAACCTACCATAAAGACACCGCTTGACTCCACACCACCTTCTTCTCTGCTACACGTGCTGCAGACAGTGCTGAGAGTATTGTAAATGGTGGATGTGATGACACGGTTTCTAACTTGCCCCAAGCATCTTTTTCTGCATTAAGTTCTCTGACAAAGGAACTATTTGCACATGTATCTCATGAGGCAGGTGCATCAGAACGGTTCCAACAGACTTTTGCACATTGTCTAACTCACAAAAACACGTTAATCAGCGACTTTCATGTGCAAAGATGAAGGTGTTGCAAATGTAGGACATATATGCACAACATATATGCAGACATCGATTTATCTGTGACTGGCCATTTTCAGCCGATAACACTGGCTAATGGATATTTTAATCTAACCTTTATTGATCCCCTTGGGAAATTCCTTCTCTCATCTCCCATCCTATTCAAAGTTAACCTTAACTATACATACTAGGAGCAGTGGGCTGCCGCGGTGCAGCGCCCATGGAGCAGCCAGGGGTTAAGGGCCTTGCTCAAGGGCCCACAGTGGTGGTGACTGGGACCAGCGATCGCTGTCACTTTACCCACCTCAACCTCTTACTCCAAAAGCAACTTTGGATTGTTGGGTTTTCTGTTTTCTGTTCTGTGTATAATTCGTAAGGTCTGTACCTTACTATGTTAAGTGCTGTGAGATGACATATGTTGTAAATTTGCGCTATGTAAATAAAATTGAATTGAATCTAACACTCAGGAAAAGAAGGCAAATAAGAATGTTTCTCAAAATGTTTAACCACAACAGCCATTTAAGTTCCATCCATAGTTTTTGGACTATTTTTCATTATCTGAAAAATCACCTATCATAGTTTTTAAAAACCCAAAACGATGTCTTTAGTTCAACCAGACGTGTGAAACTCAAAGATATACTGTTTACTATAACGGAAAGCAGCAAATCCTTAAGGTTCCTGGAAGTTGCGGCTATCAAAAAAGGTTGCAGAGTAATTTTCTGTCTCCCGACTTAGTGATTAATCATCTAATCGTGTTAGCTTTGAAGGTGACCTCTAAAGGCACTCAAAGAACTGCAGCCATCCTACATGATATATTTCAAAGATCGAATGCACTTTCCTCTGCAAAGCACTACACACCACAGACATAAAACTGCTGAGTGCCACGGTCACGCTCTGAATCCTTGCAGCAGTATTAGTGTTTTTTTGTCAGGGAGCAGATGTGCTATTTGGTGCCACTGTACACCCATTAATCAGTACATGTAACCCAATCTGTCCTCTCTGTTGGCTCGTACGGCCTGCAAGGACTCACCAGTTAGAGGCCGGTGGCCTTCTCTGACCCCGACGTCCTTTTTTGCATGTTAGTCTGATCGCTGGCTGACTAGTAGTATTAACACACCATGTCATCCGTTGATCAAAGGCTCATTCTGGCCACTTCAGCGGAGCCAGATCTCCCCCAGAGAGAGAGAGAGAGAGGTTTAACTCAGCTAGAGGATTAATCCCACTTTGTAGTTCATTGGGGAATCATCAGCGTGTTATTGAAAGGACACCAAAGACCTGTGATTGTTATAAACTCTGACACCACCTCAACCTCCACCCATATCCTGTATGAAATAATGAACCAGCAGACTGTTGTTGGGGGATCGCTCTCTGGCTGTAAATCGTTAAAACATGACAGATGTGTGACAGATGTGGGAGTAGGGAGATGGACCGGGTAGGGTCAAATGAGTAGGCTCTGCTCAGCGTTGCGTGGTGGAAATCTGTTTGGAACCACTCCACCATCTAAAACACATGCAGAAGGCTGGTAAGCTGCTGTATGCAAAAGTCATTTTGGCAAAGTGGGCTTTTAGTGGACTAACACTTTTCTCTTCGCAAGAGTGTCTTTCTCATTTCGAACACAAAAACGCTCACACGAATGAAGTTAATGATCGTACTAATGAACTCTTTTTAAATATCTGATAGGCTGCAGGGCTGTCTGTCATGAAGAAGCGAGCCAAGAAGGTGCCGGAGGAGGAGGAGACCTTGTGCTGCTGCGAATATGTGAACAGACGTGGAGAACGCAGCCATGTAGCTGCCTGCTGCTGCGACTGCGAGGACCTGGATGACGCCTGCGACAGGTGAGAGGTGTTAAACTGACACTGGAGGTGCTACTAATGATTATTTTCATTCATTCATTCATTCATTCATTCGTGCAACCTTTATTGAAACTTGGAGTAAATTGAGGTGTATAGGTCTCATTTATAATGTAGCTGGGTAGGAAAATAGAAGATGAAGGCACAAAAAATGAGAAAAATGAATGACAATAATGATAAAATATTAAAAAGCAAAGTTGATCAAATAATAATATAATTAATTAAACATAAATCAAGTAAACTAAGATCAGGAAGTAAAATAAGATGAAATTGAAAGCCTGAATTGCCCAAAGGATAAAAATGAGTCTTTATATTGCATCCTGCAGATTATTCCAGGATGCACAGTGATTTAAACAGTCAACATCTGCAGTCTATTTCATTTCATCTGTTGACTTTTTGTTCTTCAATTAACTGGCAGACAAAACAAAAAGGCCCCGAAAGCCCAAAGTGGCAACTTCCACAACCCAGAAATGTTGATTTAAGCTGATACAAAACAGCCAAAAGCATACAATTGTCATATCTGAGAAGCTGGAAAAAGCAAGTGTTCATTTATTTTAGTGATTAAGTGTGTTTTAGTTTACTTCAGGGTCTGTAATTTGTTTCCATACTCATCTCCTCTCTGCTCTGTGTTAACACAGCCTGCAGTTCAACCAAAAAGTCCCAGAATTTTTGTCCCATGACTTTTTGAGAGTCGGAGTCAGTCATGTCAGTCTCACCGAACTGTATCTTTTCTCCATCAGATTTCTGAAGAGGGAGCCCCAGAAACCTGAATCCCTGTCGCAGGTGGCTGAAGTCGTCTCAGACCGGATCCGTGTGCCCTGGCTGTGGGGTGGAGCCCGAAAACTGGAACTGTCCATCATCCCTCCTCTTATTCTCCTCCCCGCCCTGCTGCACCTCGCCGCCCTCCACTTCATGGTCGGTCTGGTGGTTCTGACAGCTCTGCCTGGCTTGGTGTTGTGGTACTACTATTTCACCCACCGCAAGAAGGGACGGACGCTCTTCTTCCTCAGCCTGGCCCTCTTCTCCTTGGCGTACATGTACTACCTGTTCATCACTGAGGTGCTTCCCCGCGGGGACGTCGGCCTGCTCCAGGTAGTGGTGGTAAGTGTGGGGGTCGTCCTCACCCTGCTGGCTCTTATCCACACCAAGAGAGAACCTGGCATCGTGCGACCAAACCAGGAAACCGTCCACAGCACGGTGACGTATTACAGCCCCCTGGCGGACAGAGACCCTTCCCTCAACGGGGGGAGGCAGGATGTGACAATGACAGTGTCCAATCGGATGGGATCGTCGGATCAGGTGGAGGCAGAGGTGAAGGAAAGCAGTCGAAAGAACTGGTGTTCGGTGTGCAGGGTGGTGCGGCCCCCGAGGGCGGGACATTGTCGGATCTGTGGTGTCTGCGTGCTGCGTCTCGACCACCACTGTGTCTGGTGGGTTCCATAAAAATACCTTTCCGTCTCACATCAAACACACTGAAGTCGTCTTGTTTGTCACCTGTTTGTCGTTTCACACAAAGTCTATTCAACAAATCTCAAAAAGTCATCCAAAGTCACTCTTTCTTTTTTAGGTAATGAACTCAAACCAAATGAGCATTTTTCTGTGTCTCTATTCACCATATTTGTATGTTGTGCTGAGTCGACATCACACATTCACAAAACCACACTTATATGTGTGTTCCTGCATGTTTGTGTGTGTAGTGCAGTGTAACCCTGGGGTCTCAGTACGATGTTTTGTCTGTGCGTTTGTGTGTTTGTGCGTCCCCTCCTGTCGATGGTGGTAGGATAAACAGCTGCGTGGGACAGGCCAACCACCGCAGCTTCCTGCTCACACTCGTCCTCTTTCTGTTGACGTCGCTGTACGGCATCTGCCTGGTGCTGCAGAGTGTGTGTCCACAACAAAACCTCTTCACTGCCTTGCTCTACTGTCCGGGAGTCTACAACCAGTACAGGTACTGAGAACACACAGTTTCTACACATATTGCACTTCAAAGAATTACTAAGAGTATTTTTTGCAGGAAAGCTCCAGTGTTTAGATTTCTTTCATGTTAATATATCATCTTTACTCTGTTTCAGAATAAAATAAGGCGGTCTTGATTTAAATTAGCGCGTCTTTGTGCTGCTTTTAGTCCATTTATTCTTAGTGTTTCCAATACTACTTAGGGTTGTCACAAGTAGGAGGAATGAATGAGAAGAAATATGAATTTCAAATCAGATTTATTGATAAAGGCATATATCACAAATACACTTCAAGTGCATTAATATCTGTACAGCATATGATACCCTCTGTTTTTATATCCTAAGATAAGACAAGATTCCAAGATACCAGAGAATAAAGGAAAAATAAATAACCAGGTCTGAATACAAGCAAGTAAGTTCAGACTGCTAATATTACTTTAGCCAAAAGATAATGTTTGTCTACTAGGGAGTACGTTTATTTTCCTTTTAATCTTTTCTATACTGGTTGAGCCCTAATTATCTGTATGCCAAAAGTGAAGCTAGCATCATCTAGTTAGTTTAGATCAGTAAAAAGACTTTGAAAATGCCTGGAAACCACAGATTGTAAATCTTGCCCAATATAAATGTAATAAAATGTGATAATAAATTAGCTTTAGTGGTACAGGCTGGCAGATTTTGATACTTGCATACAGAACTAGGCTATCAGTTGCCCCCTGTTTCCAATGTTTATGCTAAATTGATCTAACGGGCTGCTGGCACTAGTTTCAGATTTACTGTAAAAACTGTATTACTGTACATCTATCTATAGGTAAGACAGCAATTAAACATCAAACATTAAATTATTCCTATTAAATTAAAGGTGGAGTCTGTGATTCCGGGGAAAGATTGTTGATATTTAGCTACTTTGCATATATATTCTCACTCCCCCTTTTAGGCATCTTCCCTCCCTTTATTTTCATTGACTGTATGTAGAAGATGGACTTAGTTTATAGCTTTAAAACTTGAAATAAGTGTTGAAGTGCCCTAAAACTGTATTCTTTGTAATGGCCAGCAGGGGGCGACTCCTCTGGTTGCAACAAGAAGTCAGACTGTATAGAAGTCTATGAGGAAGTGACCCTACTTTGTTAGAGTTTGTGGACTCGTTCCCTTGTTTTAAGTCTTTTTTATTCAAGAATGATGCTCATTTTTCAAAATTATGGTCACATTTAGAGTAAAATGGACGATAAAGCTGAGTTGTTTTAAGGTGGGGCTGCCTTGTGGTTTAATGGGTCCCTCAAGTATTGCTGGACGTAGTGTCCTTATGTATTAAGCCAGATACACCTCTCTCACTCATCTGGTTCAAAAAAGAGCAAGATGGCGACACCCAATTGCCAAACTCATGGCTTCCACCAACCATAGACCATATGGGTGGCATCATTTTCGCTGCATCCGTCTTTTATTAACAATGTATGTTTTTTTTCCCATTTACAGAGCCAGAGCTGTGTATGAACACTGTTTTTTATTTTCAGCACACACAGAACAAACCATGAGTGGACCATGAGGAGATATTTGACAAAAAACTGTATTAGAATCACCGACTTTAATAGTGATACTGACCTTTAATATAGAAACTGGCAACAAAAGTCAGTCAGGCTGTAGAAGCAAGTTTCCTTCCTTTTCATAAGAATGCAGAACAACTGCCACAAAATTAAATGACCGTAGCTTTCTGCTTACACGGTGCTTCAGGAAGAAATGAATATGTAATGAACATCTGTATTCAGAAGGCATTATTAGTTAGATAAAGTCAGAAACCTTTTTAATTTTGCTACACAGCACAAACTTCAATGTCTACTTAACTGCACAGAGACAAGCTCAATACTTATAATTACGTGCCTAAAATAAACCTCCACTGTTCAGATGAAACCCATGGAAACGGGAAACGTCAGATAGCCTTTTAGCAGTAATTACGAGCAAAATAGTATTCTTTAAATAGCTCAGAAAAACTATCCTGACTGAGGCACCGTGGGGCATTTTGACATTTTTCCCAGAATCAGGCGAGGCGTCTCTGAGGGGTTCTTGCGTATTGGACATCAGGCTTCTTTCACTGTGGTGTTGAATCGGTTTCAAAAGAGCCTTGGAGCGTTTCCTACCAAGCCGTGGAAGACTCACTGTTTGTGCTCAGAGCAATGAGAGTGGATGTGAAGCAGATAAAATGATCTGCGCTGGCACTGCTGTAGTCATCGCACACTTTAAACGGGCCTTTAGAGCAGCTATTATGAATGGCTATCATGTCCTACGGTTCTTTTAACTGTGATGTGTCCGCTTATGTTTAAATCTGGCTGCATGAGTATTTTAAAAATCACCTGTTTGCTCTCCTATTAATGGGTAAAATAAATTGTTCTGCATGTATTGACTAGCAAGTCGAGCTGTGGTGCCTTTTTAATTCACCATCTTCTTCCTCTGCCTGTGTTGCAGCACTGCCCTGTGTTTCACCTGTGCGTGGTACAGCAGCATCGTGACCGGTGGGCTGCTTCACCTGCTGGTCGTGCAGGTCATCAATGTCAGCTACAATGTGACCGAGCGTGAGGCACGGACCGCCCTGCGCGAGAGAACCGCCCGCAGTGCCTTCTGGGGACTCGTGGTGGACACCGGGGTCTACTCTCGGGGTTTCCGTGGCAACTGGTCCGAATTCATGACCATGGGAGACAAACTGAGTCCCCCCTCTCCCGCGGATCTGGTGTAAGAGACTGTTACACAACCCTGTTAAACATGAGTTTGTGGGGATTATGGCTGCAGTTCTGTTCATGTCCACTGGATGGCAACATGGCTCCTTTTTAAACCTGACTTAACTTAAACCTGCACAGGACTGTTCTCGGCGATGCTTTAAGGTGCAGCAGTAGAGTTGCACTGACTTTGACGCTTAGCAATAACAACCACAAACCCCAGTGAGATGCATTTACTGCTATTACTTTGACTGACAGCTGGCGTCTCCTCTATGCAGCTTGCATTCACTCTCACTTGTATTCGCACCGCTGCTGCCTCATTCTGCTTCTCATCAGCCACTCTGCCAAACAGACATCACTGTTTTCTCCACTCTGGATGTCTTCCCCGGATTTGAACCCTGATCTTTTGTCTCCTCTACGTTCTAGTGCCTTGGTGGATGATTGCAAACAAGAAAATCGTGAGTGAACTCCAGACAACAACAATGCCAGTCTGTTGATTCTCGTAGAGACATTTTCTGTGAGCACAGCAGAAAAAACACACAAATGACGCCTCTGGATACATAGGAGCGCTCGTTCAAGGATGGTCTCCTTCCTCCATATACCTCCTTCATCCTTCACAGACACTGACTGTACTTCACCTCACAAGGCCTTGTAAAATGCGTCATGGATATTTATCACAGGAAAATGAAACACATCTGCACAAGCCAGAAAAACAAGTTCTACAGCAATCAATTACATAGTGTTGAATATATTCATAGTAACTTGCATTAAGCTCTTTCAAACTGACTGAATATGGAAAAAGCAAATGAATCAATACGCATAATGTCAGAAATGAAATTAGCTTTCCACTATCATGGCTTTTCAAAGCTTTTTTGTATGGGTCCAGTTGTGTGTGTGTGTGTGTTTGTATGAAATGAATTGTATTTATTTTTATTAAATGAACGTGAGAAACATGCAGGTGTTTTCATCTTCCATTTGCACATGTACAAGTGTCTGCTCCACAGATGTTAGTGTATCGTCTGCATGGGTATGTGGTTTGTCGCCTACATTGACAGTTTCTCCCAGAGGCTTTACAGTGGATGGGAGCAGAAATCAGGCAGAACCTCAGTCACTTTCCGCCCCAGCCTCTCCCGACGCTCGTCCCTCACTCTTTCCTTGCGCAGCAGACACGGAAGCTGCCTCCAGGCCAGGAAACATCGCTGCAGCACCCGTCTGAAATGCAGGCAGATGGAGAGACAGACGGGAACGGAGCGAGTGAGCAATAACAAACTGGATTATAGGGACCTCTAGGTTGACAACGCCTAATAAGTTTTCACATGTTACTTGGGGCTTGTTGGCAATGGCAGCTGGGCAGCTGGTGGGAATTCACCTGCAGCCTGTAGTCTAATAGCAGAATCTACCTGACAGGCCTGAGTTTCTAAACATTATTATTTTGTTGCATGGAAATCATTCAGGTAGTGCTACAGAAATCATTAACTTTGTCCACGACTGGAAATGGGACACGCACAATATTAGTTTTATAGAGCTTAATCAAGATTTTAAAAATGCAATTGTTGGTTTAAAATGAATATCTGGCAAAAAACAAAGACTGCAAATCAATTTTAGTACAAGTAAGGAAAATTCTCAGTCATCAAACTTATTCTTCAGCCCGTTGGTCAGTCTAGCTCTAAGATATTGGCTGGATCCGTTTTTCATGTTCCCCAGAAGATGAATCTTATTGACTTTGTCCACATTACAAAGTGGGAGATTTCAAAATATCAGTTTTATTTTTAAATTTAAAAATGGAATTGTTGGTTTAAAATGGGTATTTTGCAGAAAACAAATACTGCAAATCAACTTCAGTGCAAAATACAAATGTTCTCCGTCTCAGCCTGTTGGCCAGTTTATCTATAATTTGTTGGTTGAATTTGGCTTCTTTATTCTTTAGGACATTCATGTTTCCCAGAGGATTTATCTTAGTGACTCTGGGGAACCTCTGACTTTCCCTCTAGCAATGAAGTTGACATTTGTAGTTCTGAAAGGAATGTCTTCAATGACCTGCTAAACATCAGCAAGTCAGCATTGTCATTGTGAACACTTCAGGAAAATTAGCTCGGGGCTCAATTGTTGCTATTCTGGTCACGTCAACTCACATGGATGACATCATGGCTTCTTTGACCCAGATTTCACATCGATAGCTCTCCTCTGGTAGCAAATCTGAGAGCTGCACTTGTGCTGCCAGCGGGGCTGCAATTAATTTCATTAATTTTCATTGTCAATTAATCTGTTGATTATTTTCTTGAATAATTGATTAGTTGTTTGTCTATAAAATGTCAGAAAATGTTGATAAATGTTTCCCAAAGCCCGCAATGACATCCTCAAATATCTTATTTCCTCCGCAACACACAGATATTTAGATTACTGTCAGAGAATGAAAGCCCCCTAGAAAATATTTGAAATGAAGAAATTAAACATCATCATAAATACTGGCAATTAATTTCATATTTGACAACTAATCGATTAGTGGTTGCAACACGAGCTGCTAGGAGGTCAAAATGAAAATTTAACCAACATTTAGTTTCTAATGAAAATGTATTACTTCTTAGCAGGGACTGTGGTGTTAGATAACAGCGGCGCCAGCCTGACATGCATGACCAATATATCACAATTGCTTACAAAATCCACTGTCTGTGAGTTACCTAAAAAAGGCTATTATTGGAGGAAGCCAGTGAGGCTGGAAACACTACGCTGCGAGCAACTAAATGAACACAACTGGCTCCATTAATCATAATATGAAGAGACATTTGCAGCAGTAAACAGATATGAAGTACTGTATTGGTGTCAAGGAGATGATGGTGTTATTTTCAGTCCAATCAACAGGCAGTTGAGTTGGAAAAAAGAGATGCACCAAGCTCTTGTTATCCATGTTGGTAAATGTCCAACATTTTTCTGCTCCTGTTTATGCCCTGCATCTATCTTTTGTCATAATCTTCACAACCTACCAGCAAATCAAGCTTATTCGTGCCTACATGAAGTCTTGAAAGTCATAAACTTTTATAGAATAGACTATAAAGGCTTAAAGGGTTCAAGGATTTGCCATTTCTTGGTGGATAAAATTGTCCTTATTCTGCATTTCAACTTGTAATTAAAGTTTTCGCAAGCTGTTAAATTTAATATCACACCCTGTTCGTTGGTTATATTACTGCAGCATTCATACAGTGAACATATGGCAAAGTCAGGGGTGGCAAACCTGTTGTTGTGCTCCTGAGCCAGCCCCTGACGGTCCCACTCCACCAGCCTCTCCTGGGTCACATGGTCCAGCAGCGCGAGCAGAAACCTCCTCAGGGTGTGTGCGCGATAGAAACGCTCGGCTCGCTCTTCCTGAATCACCCGCACGTCTTTCAGCTGAAACAAGCAACATTCACTTAGAGATAAGGACGCTGTGAAAGTGTGCTATTGGCATGTAGTGTAGTGAAATCCAGATGATGGATATGCCCCTTTTAAAAGCTGGAAAACACTGCTAATTGGCATTCAACCCATCGTTTAGCAGTAAAGTCTGCAACAAAACAACAATTACAAGTTGCTTCGTGAGTGGAAGCGATAAGGATGGCCCTTTGCTTAGACAAGGGAAAAAGTAGGATCGCTCAGAACTTTTCTCTCTTTAAAGACTGAGCATGAAAACATAATTAAGTGCAGGTAGAAGAGGAGATTAGGAAAAGGTGTTGCTTTAAGTTGATGGAATAAATGTTGTGTATGTGAGTGTATACACACTCTTTTCCAGCAGCTTAAGCTCCTCCGAAGCAAAAAGTGCTGGTGCAGTTGGTCAGCAGAAGCTTCTTTCTCTGACAGGGACTCTCTTGCTGATTGCTGCCAGCCTAGTATGCAGCGCCTCAGGAGGAAGACATTGTGATGACTCTCGGCCAGCTGGAGGGGAATGAAAAAAGAAATCACCAATGCGAGCTGATGAATGCATCCAAAGTCAATCATACAGCATGTGCCAGGTAGAAACAATGGAGTGCAGGAAAGGATGAAGCGGCTGCATCGCACATCTAACAAAGAGATTTCGTATCTTGCTGTGAAACATGTATGCACAAGATTTCCTGCATTCATTTGTGATGCTGTGCAGGCAGGACTATTGTGAAGATGAGATTATAATGGCATCAAGGCAACGTGACTATAAATTTGAGCCACATGCTTTTGTTTTGGATGATTTCCCTCTGCCTTGTTTGAGTGTGTCTCTGGGTTTATGTGTCCAACATAGTCTAAGTGTGAGTGGTGGGCATGTATCCGTTTCGCAGCTTTGCCTTTGGCTTGGGGTGTTTCGTTTCGCTGCAGTATTTTTACCAGAACAGTTTGTACATCCCTCACAATTATCAGTCTATTAAAGGTGTTGGAGTGGGATGCCTGTGGATGCACAGTGTGTGGTTTGTCGTACTTATTATTAATAATTAAATATAAGATGCAAAAAGTTGCAAAGTGCTTCACGACCAGAGGAAACGGAGAACCAGCATATTGATATTAAAAGAAATCGAATGGTAGTCAAAATAAACTATTATATAATAATCTTCCTAAAATGGAAAGGAAATAACCAAACAAGCAATTTATTATGAGAAAACTGGGAAGTGTTAATATTCACAAATGGTCTGTGAGTCAAAAAAAAACCAAGAGGGCACTTGTAAAGATTTGAATTATAAAAAAGGCTTTAATAGAGTGCAGTTTCAGCACTTGCTGTCTTTGCATGACTGAGTCCAAGCTATAGCAAGATAGTGGATACACACACTGAATGTGCTCTATTTAACGCCGTCTATAGCCAGGCACACCTTTTAATATTCAAATCCATTGTGTGTGTGTCTGTGTGTACGTGGACTGAAAGTTTTTGAGCCATACTTGGAGGTCAAGGTTTTATGATTTTACTTGATACGACTGTAATAATGGAGAGATTTTAGTTTGCTCTCTACTGCCAGAATCAAAAGGCTGATTCTATGCATGTTGCCGTAAGCCGGCTGAAAAGGTGATTTACCTCCACGTTGGCTTGTCTGAGCTGAATGAGGCGTGTCCACGGCACCAGGCCTCGCCGCAGCAACAGGGTCCTGTCGTAATGTCGGTGGGCCAGTTTCAGGAGCTCCTTTCGCCTTTTCATCTGCCTCTGTTTCTCCTCTTCCCTCTGTACAGACACAGAAGGTGACTTTATTAAAATATTCTGCAGAGCATCACCATAGAGGGCCGCTTCTTTTATTCTGACTCATGTCGTTCAGCCTCCCTGTGAGCATCCATAAAATATAAAATACATCTCACCTCTTTCTCCAGCCTTTTCTCCTCCCTTCGCTTTTCTGCTGCTTTGCGTTTCTCCTCCTCCTCCTCCCTCTGCCTCTTCTCCTCAGCGGCTTTCATATCAGCCTGAAAGTTGTGTTTCCCAATGACTTTTTGTGTTTATTTTTTTAAACATTACAACTGCATGTCCAAAAATATAGTTACTCCATAAAATGGTTTCCCAATCTCACCAGCTTTTCCTCTTCTTTCCTTCTCTTGAGTTCCTCGATTTCCTTCCTTCGCTCTGCGCGCTGACTTGCTCGGGCCTCCATGCCTTCAGAGAGGGAGAATGGTGAATTGAGCACAATGTTTTTTTTTCTACCGTAGTCTCAGGACTGTAAATGTGCATGTTTATCTATGTGTCACACTTCAAATTCTGAACACATAGTGGGCAAAGTAAAACCCGTCTGCCTCAGTTGGAGGCCTAAACACCTATAGGTATTTATGCCCACAGAAGCAGTCTGTGGGCATAAATACCTATAGAAGCAGTCTTTCAATGCGTGATTCAGAATCATTCAATTTCCTTGACAAAACAGCTGCATCATTCTGTCCCGACATCCTTAAAAGAGGACATGCTCCTTCGATGTACGCTATGTAAGAGAGAATTTGTGCGATTTCTCTGCTGTTAATGAGGGAACCTTCAGGCTGACCTGTGATGATTGGATGGGGGCATGTCTGCGATGTGACAGCTTTCCTTGAAGGTGCGAGCTGATTGTCAGTAACTCTCGGTGCCCTGCAACAGAAACAATCACAGCCAGAAGCAGAGAAACAAAAACCCGTCATAACTCTGTCTGCACACACACATCATCCTGATCCTTCCCTGACAACTTTTATTCAGAAAGGTATTGACTGAAGGCAAGCTAAATCTATAAATGAATTTGAATGAGGAGCAGAACTTTTTGCTTTGACTGAAACTGGGTTCAAGGTTGGACAGTCTCCTAAGTGTATCTGAAGTCACATAACTTTATAAACCATAAAAATCCAAATATTGTTCTTTCTAAGCTTTAAAAACCTCAAAAACTTTCTGGAACTGATCTGCTTCTTTATATCTGCTCTAAAGTGATTAGCATTTAATAAGAAAAGCTTTTACCAGATAATGGATTTTACCCCACTTCGTCATGCAAACAATAAGTGTCACAAGACATATGAGATATTTTAACCCATGAGGTGGCCACAGACAAAACCTGTCAGCTTCTCCTGCCATTAGTCTCCACATAAGTGATTATTCATCATCTGGAGAGGGTTTTAGAGCTAATGGCACATTTGGGGCTTGTGGCATGACGGAGACAGTCTTACATACAATGCTCTGTCTTGGGAGTTTCAGTCAGAAAGGACTGAATATGAGGCCTGGCTACACATAGTAGGTAGAAAACAGCCACAACATCAAAACCACTAACAGGTGAACATCTGCTGGGAAATATTGAGTCCTAGCAAACATGTGGATGTTACTCTGACATGCACCACCCACCTAAACATTGTTCCAAGCATACCCTCCATTTGCCATTATTGGACTGACAGTTAGAGAGCCAGTATCACCCACTATCCAGGGATGTTGCATCAGGGCCTATAACTCTTATCCATGGGATGCCTGCTCATCTAGGTGAGCTATAGTGGTGCCCCAGTATGACCATTTTACACACTAAATGGTCATCATGCAGCTAAACTAAATTATTATGCTGGAAATATAAGCTAGTATTGTGAACAAGAGTTTGGTTGCTCTGGCTGTGCGTCTGTCCTTCTCCAACACGTAGACCTGTTAAATTGATCATCTGACCTCTCAACTTGTGGGAACATTATTGACATACATCAATCAGGCATAACATTATGACCACCTGCCTAATATTGTGTTGGCCCCCCTTATGTGGTCAAAAATGCTCTGAACCATTGGGCATGGACAAGAGGACCTCTCAGGGTGTCCTATGGGGTCTGGCACCAGGACGTTGGCAGTGGATCCTTTGGGTACTCTGGCTTGTGCAGTGGGGCCTCTGTCAATCCAACTTGTTCCACTGCATCCTGTTGATGCTTGATCAGAATGGGGTCTAGGAAGTTTGGAGGTCAAATCAACATCTTAGGCCATTGTCATGTTCCTCAAGATGTTCCTGATTGTTGGATATTTTTGCCATGTGGTGGGGTGCATTTTGCCAGTGACATTTGGGATTGCTATTTGCATGAGGGAGTGTGCTTGTTCTGGGACAATGTTTATTTGGGTGTCTAAGTCTCATCAACACGGATGTTAAAATCCAAGGTTTTCCAGCAGAACACCACATAGTACCAATATGGTCAATGTTATTCACTTCAACTGTCAGTGGTCATAATGTTGTGGCTGATTGGG
>OMNN01084082.1:40283-54914 GCA_900302755.1 Chromis chromis | reverse complement strand
GAGGTGATAACACTAGACAAACCAAACCTAGTGATGCACCGAGCAATGTTTTGATTCAACAGATGAAGCTTTCTTTCTTCCTTAAAAGTATAGTTATTGATAGACAGGACAGTCGATGTCCATATCATGCTAAGTCTCAAAGCTGCCCTTAATGTGAAGGTGTTTGTAGTTTTGTTTTTGTCATCTACTCTTCTTTGACTTCTGTTATAGATATATAGATAAATAAAACTACTCAGATGCACTGGTTTAAGGGGTTGTAAGATTTCCGACTTACAGTGAAGGCAGCATAAGTCACACCTAAAAGATGCACCTACTGGTGAAGTTGCGTCACTTCTTAGTGTCTGATGTGGAAATAGATCAGTTCAAATGGATTTGTTAGTTTCTACCGTTTTAAGTAAGGAAAACTTCATAAGGAGCTGTTTGCACTCCTGATTGTTTGCCTTTGTTTGTTTACTGTGTGTGATATTTCCCTCGAATGTAATAAAGTGGGTTGCAGCTTAATTTAATTCACTTCTGGGTGACACCTGCAAAACAAAACAACATAAACACATGCATTGTTTTTTTTAGTCATGTGTGAATAGATGCAGATCCAGCAGCAGGAACTTGTAACAGACTGAAAGCTGAAGTCACCATCTGATAAAAGGAGCCCAAGACTTTTTTTCCTATTTTCATCAGAAGTTTAATTAAATATGTACAACTAATCTTATTAAAGCACTGCATTTTACATTTACCACACTGAGATATCACTTCTCTCCTGTCAACTTGTCTAGCAACATCAGACAGTTATAGAAGACCCCAAGCATTTACAGACACAGGAGTGACCAGATCTGGCTCGGTCAATAAACCCGCTACGTTTATCTACAATCTGACCATTAGAAAAAACACATTAATCTCAGTTAGAGCACACAATCACCCGGCTGACAGCAATTGCTTGATATAGGGACAGGCCAAACCAGACGGCGTACAGCAGTTTGTAATGTAAATACTGATTAGAAAATGTTTCTGATTGCAGCAGAGCTAATCATTTTAATCACCTTGTCCTCCTCTCCACAGCTGGAAGAGTCAGAAGTGTCATGATGTTAAAGTCAGAGAAGAATCAGGAGGGGTGGTCGGTTTAACAGAGGAGACAAATGTGCTCTGAATCAATTTCTAGCTTCTGCTCTGTGATGCGTTTGTGAACTTTATCTTGAGTGCATCTTCATAAGTGTCATTATAAATTTCTTCACCCAGCCAACAAATTACCTGTACAATCAGCTGACTGGATCAAAGCCATGTAAACATAAAACATCTTCTGGAGTGATGAACTGGATGAGTGATGAACATGATGACCTCTTATTGAAAGTTGGAGACGGACTGTGGCACAAGCTCTAAAATGATCTTTACTGTCAATTACAGAACACAGATTGGTAAACAGCATGTTTCTCTTTGTGAAACTGACCATCGCCGGTTTAATTTAATATTTAAAGACACTCATCCACCTCATACTGACAGTGAATGAGGACTTGTGGGTGCAGTGTTTTTTGTTGTGAAATACAGAGGCAGTTACTTTTGTTTCCTCTGAAGTCTAGTGCAATAACTGATGTCACTTATCTTTCATTTTAATACATTTGAAGGCTCTGTGACGAGCAGCTGACAACACCAGTTTTTATAAGTTCACCATAAGAAAGAAAAATAGCACATGCCATTTCAACTCTGACCCTTCAATTGACAGACAGTGAAGAGGAGGAGTTTGCCACATTATATACTGTCTACACACACACACACACACACCCCATATGAATGGATCAGTAACACGGTAACTGCTGTAACAGGGGCAGTTTTGGTGATAATCATTATGACCTCATTATCTGAAAAAGGGCCCACGCAGAAAAGTGGAGCAAAGAAACAAAGAAAGGAAACAAAAACAGAAAGGAGTTTATGTTAGGCCGATATCCCTGGCAGTGCACACTCCGATGGTTGTTACACTCTCTACAGATCAGTGTAATAGTTGCAGTGGCTGCTGAGTCTTTCCCCCGATGACTGGTTACTTCAAGGGCGAAGTCTTCATGGGAATCATTATTCTAGATTCCATGTGCTGAATAAGAGGGACTGTGGGAGGAGAAACAAACAGTCTTAGTAACAGATTTCTGAAATGTATATGTCACAGTAGAAATCGTGATCCAGGATAATCGCCGATTTTCAGATCCTGATCGCAATCTGTCCTAAGACAAACTCAATTTATTTTAATGATATGATGTTAAAATAAAGGAAACAACAATATTCTTACAAATACAGCAAGAAAACACTCCTTTTATGATCAAATGAATACATTCCCATTTATGAGTTTATTATACTTATTGACAGTATTTACAGTCTATTCTGACAAACTCCAACAGCATGTGGGTGGCACTTTGTTGAACATGGTAGTCCAGCTTCTCTTGCATCCCTAACCCTCAGCATAATTAAAAGACTTCTGTCGTTAAGATGTATATTGTATTGTATTGTTCTTATTGTTTTTTTGTTATTGTCCTGGTAGAATCACCGTTTATCCTAGGACAGATTGCGATCGAAGTCTGTACTAGGACAAACAGCGATTATCCTGGATCGCGATTTCTACTGTGACACGTACATACACTGTAGTAACCAGGACAAATAAACAACTTAGTTAATGTTTCATGAGTGTGTTGAGATGGAGTTGCTGGTTTTTGTATTTAAATCCTGTAAGAATCTTTTATTACTAAGGCAGGAAGACGACTTGACTTAAAGCATTTTTGTGATGTCATTGACCATAATGATGTAATTATTACCTATTATTAAAACTTTGGAGGGTTCTGATTTGTAATATTATATTAATATTTATTTTTCCATGTCCATGCATCCATCTGTTCTTTATTAATAATCTACAACTAAACGTTGGCAGTTGATTTTAACCTCTGTTTAAAATGTGTGAAATCCATATCATATTAAGTTTGTTTTTATGATTATGACATAACACAACATGACAAATATATGCAAGATTACATGCACTAATGCTGTTTACAGTGAACAAAGTCTCCCTGTTATGCATTACAGCAGACTACACTCTGTGCACTTGTAGTTTTCATTTGCAGTTTGCTTGGAATTGTTAATGTGGAATGAATTTTGTATAATTATACCAAGTTAAAATCATGTCATCAACATGACACACATCCACTTGTAACTTAAGCTTGATAATATTGTCCAGTGCTGTCGCAAAGGTAGAGATTAGACAGGAAACCAAAACTTACCTGTGTAATAAACAACCTTATCCCAGCCTTCACGCTGCCAGGCTGCATTTCTGGTGTCTTCTCTGGACTGCAGATCTTTGTAAGCTGGAAGCAAACAACAACAAAAAAAACCATACACATACTGGGAATCTACACGTTTGGCAGGAACAGACACAAATCTCAAAGAGAGCTAGTGGTTTTAAATTTAAACTGCAGATCCTGGGATTTAGCATTAACCTGAAGTATGGAGGTAATATGTAGTATTAAATTAAAAAGAAGATTAAAGATGATTTTTATACCACAAAACAAAGCAAGGCAAGTCTGACATTTAGACACATTTCTCAGTTGTCAGAACACGTGTAATGTGTATTGCATTACAATATCTGTAATTCTTATGAAATGCATGCCCTAATTGTAATTTTGCCACGTTACTACAGGTAACAGGTATGCATTTCTTCAATAATAGTACACAGTAAAATAACGTGTTGTCTTTGAGAGACAGGAGATGACACAAAATCAATTAAGCTCTATACTGTGCAGGCGTGAATGGTCATAATATTTGTTGGAACGGGCCATAATGGTCAGATATCAAGTGGGTGCAGGACTTAAAAGGGATCTACTAGGTGGAGAAAATGTTGAGAACACATAAAAGATGCACCTTATAAATTGATAAATACATTACAAACACATTTGTGTAGTTATTTGCAACACAGAGATGCATTTGTAAATGTAATTCATGTTCTACAGTTTACCTTATCCATGTATTTTTCACTACAATTATCAGGACAGTTCATTTATCTTGGACACTCTGCTCACCCCATAAGTGGTGAACAGTGTAGAGATTTCCAATCTGAGCGAAAAAGCCTCCCACAGCCTCGTGGTTCTGCTGGCGGATCTCAATGGCACGAGCCCTGCAAAACACCAAACATTATACATGAAGGAAAACAACAACAAACGGCTTGTAATCAACAGGTTGTACCAATTAAACCACCAGCACAAATTTGTACTGAAATGAAACCAGCAATCACTGATGTCTAAGTCATTTCTTTCCAGGTCAGAACATCCAATTTTCATGTTGCAGCCTCAGGATTGTTTTAATCCTCCCAGCATGTTTGGTTTTTATCATATTAACGGGTAAATTTCCCAGTTACAATCAGTTTAATCAGAAACATACATATATTAAATACAGAGCAAACGGGTCATTTATGCATGAAATTTACAAATGAATGCGTGTTATATCTGGTCATGCTGAGGAGTCATGCATTGATTGTGTTGCCAGAAAATACCGTTGACTCATATTCATCTGCAACAATCTGTAAAACCAATAAAATAGTAGTGAGGAAACTTTATAAATAGCACATAATGATGGTAAGTCTGCAGTTAGCACACAATTGAAAGCTTATGAGCTTCTCAGGCCAATTTAAGTATAAAAATAAATCCAATGTGCCGACTTTTTATTCTACAAGTTAAAAACATACGAGAAGAAGAAAGTTAGGCCTCACCAGTAGTTTCCCCACTCGATCATCGTTCCTGGCTGAAAAAGTAACGTGAAGAGATGGACAATCAACTGTCTGGCTGTTCACTAAGCAACAATAAAACCTGTTTAAACACAACAGGAGGAAGCTGGTGAATGTACTACTTAAGTTACCCTGAGTTGGTATGATCGGAGTTCATAGATGTTGGGTCCTGGACGAGGGACGGGTTCATTCCAGAAACTGAACTCACGCAGCAGCTGGTTCCTGCGAGACAGCAGCATCTTTCCTCTCTCATTCCTGTAGTCCATAAACACCTAGAGCAACGACAAACCAAAGCAACAAAGTACTCAGTAAATACGGCTTCACCCAGCAACTCCATGGCACAATACATCTGTAAGATATTAAAACTCTGGTCACCAGGATCAAGACAATAAAGCCAGCTAGACTGGTTTCAGACCATTTAAGTGCATTAAAATGTTCACACCTGAAACCAGAAAACCACCTCTTCTAATGAGAAGGTATAATAACAGCTGAGGTAACAGAGAGCAGAGAACATTTATGACTACACAGGATAAAATCTGTTTAGGAAGATTTGCATCCAGTCCTAAAACACAAAAATCAACTTGTGTTAATTAAAGCATATCTATTATTTTTTCTAAGATCTTCAGTAATTTGACTTAGTATGCGTTTATTGCCTAAAACCTATGTGGAAGTGTGCAAATTGAAATTGCAATGATCATGCTATTTAAAACCCATTTTACATCAGTAATCTGACAGTGTTTGTGATCAGCAATGACTGTTTTTAAACAGTTAATGCTGCTTTAATATGCAATATTAATGAAACAAGGTAGTTAAAATAGTTTTAAAGTGGCAATCTTGAAGATTTCAGTTTTTCATCTTTTTGGTGGCCCCTATGGTGATGAGCAGTGACCAGAGATCCAAGCAGTGTCGTCTGTGTGAAGTGGTTAGCCAGCTAGCACCAGGGACACGGCTCCATAACAATTCAAGGATGCAACACTTGAAAGTCAAAAGGGTATCAGATCGAACAGAACATTACGGTGCTTCACACACAGGTGAGTTTAAGAAGGAGCCTGTTGCATGAGCTCCACCTGCTTTCTCTGACAGAAAAACAACTGCTGGGTGACGGAACAGGCGCCACAAAGTCTGCATGACTTAAAATTTCACACAGGAATGTCGCCACAGACAACCAGTAAATACAATAACTTTCAAATAATTACATTAGTGGGTCAATCACCATTGTTACCGCATTTGATAATAGATAGTGACTCAAAGTCCCTCTCTCATCATTGATTAAAACCCTAAAAACTCATCTCTGTCTATCAAAGTTACATATTTAGATGCTTTCTCCAATAAAATATTCTCTTCCTGCCTTAAAATGGCTTAGACGTAACTCTGCACCTTTGCTTCCTCTAGAACAGGGGTGCCCAATCCTGGTCCTCGAGGGCCACTATCCTGCACTTTTAGATGTTTCCCTCTTCCAACACACCTGAGTCAAATGATCAGGATCGTTATCAGGCTTCTGCAGAGCTTGAAGATGAGCTGATCATTTGAATCAGGTGTGTTGGAAGAGGGAGACATCTAAAACATGCAGGATAGTGGCCCTCAAGGACCAGGATTGGGCACCCCTGTTCTAGAATATGCAGATCTATTAAGTTCCTGCCACATTCATCACCCACCCATTTACTGCTAGCTGCAGCTCAAGCACACCAGCTCACCTAAGACTGCTAAAACACTGTAAAGGTTTTCTGTGATTTTCACCAGAGGATGCCTTTAACGGACGTGTTATAAATCATAGAAAGTCTTCAAGATTGCAAGAATAAATGTATTTTCAATTTACAAATACTATACAAATCTTTATTCTGAACGATGTCATATTCTTAATGTTGGTTAAAAAAAAAATAGAAACCACCAAAATTAAAAAAGAAAAACCAAAAAATTCAACACTTCTAACGATTAAACACTAATTTGTATAAGACAGGATTAGTTCCCTTATCTGCACTTACCTTATTTACAGCATACAACTACACTTCTGTAATAAAGATTTAAAGATAACTGCACCAAAATTACAATCACAACAAACAGCTGGAAAATCACAGATAAAGATGGTGAAACACATGGATGGAAGAATGGTCTGTGGAACTAATTTGAGGGGTGCGTTGCCAAAAACATTGGCCTACAGTAGCCAGCTGCCAGCAAACTGAACTAACCCGAGCACCCGTTACCTTATTCTGCCTGAGTTTGTTCATGACTTCGGTGAGAGCCGGGTATCCTCCCCGATATCTCCACAGGTGAACTAGAATAGAAGGAGCAGAAGAGCCAAAAATAATGCAGCCCTCAAATATATCTTGTAGTGTTCTTTTGGCCAAGATATTCCTTTACATTAGCATCTGTAGTTCATTTTCTCTCTACACCACCTGTGATCTGGAGCTGGCACAACGAGATCCAGTCTAGTCACCATGAATCTCTAGTCAACCAGTAAACATGACAGGAAATTACATCATGTTACTGCTACAATTACATCTCGTAAAATGTGAGAAAGTGCTGCAGGGAAAACACAGAAAACACTGCTAGAATATGTTTATGTGCTTGGTGTTTTAGGAAAATGAGAGGAAGACAAATGCAACTTTCTTTTCAAGAAGCTGGAAATCCTTTACTCTGTCAATACAGGCTATATATAGGTGAATATTAAACCTGATGAGTACCACAAATTCCACCACAATGCAGACAAACACATTGAATCCAATGATCAAATTTAAAACTGAATACACAAAACTGATGATCTATTAGAATTACGCCATAAGTGACAGCAACTTCTCAGAGAAAGAGCACCATGAGTTTTCTGTGTACTACTACTAATAGTACTCCGTTTTGTTCCAATGCTCACATGCGTGTTTTAGATTCTCTTCACTGACTTGGCCGACATCACTGCACCGTAACATTAGAGTAAGCTGAGGAATGACAAATGTCACCACAAGGACAAGATGGACAGCAGCCAGGAAAAGTGCAACACAGCCACGGCTATAATTAGCTAAAATATAAAAGCTGTGAAAGTGCTGGTTTGTGTCACTGAGGAGGAGACTAACTGCTGCTGTCAGGACACTTCTGTCTTTACGTTCTTTGAGTAAAGTCAACAAGCACAAAAAAATCCTGTACACTTTATTCTCCTGCATCTGCAGCACCAATTAAAAGAATATAATATATAATATTTGCCTTGATGCATGTGTTGTCTTAAACAGTCCACATTGATTCAAATCATTTTGGAAGTATCTCACAGGGCTCAAACTAAAAACTTTCATTATACGTTAGACTGGTGATTATTTTTATATATAAAATGTCAAAAAACTACTTCTTAGAGTTTCCCTAAAGCCAAGGATGAATCTCTAACCTGCTTATTTTGAATAACCACAACTTGAAAGCCAACATGTTACTCACTTATACATAACAGCAAAGAATCCCCACATCTAAGATTCTATAACCATTTTAATAATTGATAACATAAATCATCGTAATTTTTTCCTTGGAGTAATCTTCTCTTGTCTATGAGTTTTTTAATTCCTTTTTTCTTTTCTAAAAAGAGCGATTAGTTTGATTTAACAGGTTATTCATCATTCAGCTAATTGCCATTCAAATGCAGCTTTACGACTTGCATGTGTTTTAGATTGCAACGTAACGTTCAGATGTGCTGCTTCCTCTTACCTGCCTGGTCCTGCTCTCCGTACCATGTGTTCCAGGTGCCCACAAGCTCACAGGGGTATTCAGGGTCAGCGTGAATCGAAGGCAAGACGTCCTCACTAAAGAGACACACACAGATGTGTAGAAATGCAAAATGTCTGCATAGCTTAAAAATTAAGTGCTTTGACAGGACAAGAAGAACTTCTTACCAAAGTTCATTGTAAGCATCAAGGCACTCCGGCTTGACATTGTGAACTGCAAGAAACAAACATGAGTAGATGATAAACCATGTAACAGATTTAACAGGATGTTTTACCAGCCAGGGTAATCTTTATCTAGCAAGTCACAGTCAATACATACACTGTACTTTGTAGAGATTGTTCTCCTCTTTCTTGGCGAGCAAATGAGAGTGAGCATCTTTTCTTGGGTCGACCTTTCTAACAAAAAGAGATTTGAACCAGCTGTCTTCGCTGAATGCTGAGAGGCTCCTGTAGGGAAACGAAACACAAAAGGTTAGATACAACCAGCATTTGTTCTGCTACACAACGCAACGATTAAACACAAACAACAGAAAAGCTGTCCAACTATGTCGGCTAGTTTACAGCCTTGAGAGCACTTTATGGTTTTGCTCCCACTGTGTAATCATTTCCTGCCTTCAGGTCTCCAGGTGAAGGATGTCTTTTATTGCATTCCTTCGTCTTTCATTAATGCTGAATTTTTATTTTCCTTGGTATGAATGTAAGCTTTACGAACTTCACTAGACATTATTTGAAGTGCTTTAAAGGCAAAAAAAAGAAGAAGATGAACACACAGATGAACAGAATAATTAAAACTAAAAAAGGGGAGTGAGAAAATAAAGCCATGTAAAAGATAAAGTGAATAATAAAATAGAAATTAATTTAGTTAAAACTGAGTGAATTAAAGTTCTGAAAAGTTTAATAAAAGTACATGCAGTTTAGACCAGACTTTATAAAAACACAAATTAATTAAAAGCAGTAGAGAAAAGAACAGTTTTCAGCTTATTGTTAAAAGCAGCTGCATCTGGGGCAAATCTAAGTTCCAAGAAGAGCTGATTCAAGCAAGCAGCATAAAGACTAAACACCATTTCACTTTGTCTGGTCTGAACTCTGGCCGACACTAACTGACCAGTCGATGCAGAACTTACAAGACCTTCCAGGCTTGTTCTCAGCAAACATCCTTGATCCCAATACTAACTAGAAAAGCACTCGGAGAGCGCAGACCTCCGCCAAGCAGCCGTTACCTTCTCAGCTCCGTGGCGTATACCTCAGTAAACAACAATACTGTGTTAGCTCGTTTTGTGCTGGTAACAAGCCTCTGGGCCGCTGTCAAAACAGGCAGCATGGGAGGCAGAAACCTTGGAACCGGATCCGTTTATTTGCCACAGACATGGTGAAAGAGTACAGCACGAGTGCCGGGCGGGACATACACACAACTTCATCTTCATCTACTACTACTACATTACCCATAAGCCACCGCCCTTAAAGAAGCAGGCTCAGGCCCGCTCCTTTCCAGCCATATTATGATTTCCATGAGCAGCATTTTCTCATTTTTGGTAATCACCAACAGAACATCACCAAAGTTTAAACATATATTCCTTGTCCCATCATCAACATTTCCTGAAAATTTCATTAAAATCCGTTCATAACTTTTCAAATTATCTTGCTAACAAACAAACAAGGCCGGCAAAAACATAACCTCCGCCAACTGACCAGCTGATATGTTGGGAACATGTTTTGTTGTCAGTGTATATGTCTGCTGATAAAATGCAAGAAAATTCAGTATAGGAATTTCAAATATCTGTGCCTCCATGAGAGGATTTTTCCACCAAAGTTTTTCCAAATGTCCTTCTCATGATTCTTTTATATTAAAGGGATCATTATCAAAAGGTGTATGCTCTGTGTTTATGTTGCAGAGAGTACATCAGCTGATATATATAGTCGAGGAATTTTAAATCACTGTAATGTCCTTATCAATACCAGCCTCAAAAATCTAGAACTGATCAGGCAATAATTGGCTGTACCTGTAACTGTTATGCCTCTAACATGCAGCACAGAATTTACTTGTCATGACATGTGCCTTCTTCATAAGACTGAGGTCACTGCACATGCTGGCACTGTTAAGTTGCAAATGATGGCTGCAGGAAACTTTAAACAAATCCTTTAAGACCCCCTCACTCCTGCAGCTCAGAGGCCAGCAGCAGTGAGGCTATAAGCTGAACATACTGCACATAACCACGGGATTAGTCTACATGAACTTCTAAGCAGCCTTGCCACATGCACAGCACTTAGTTTTCTAGTAATGAACTTGATTTTAAAGTGCCAACAATAGTTGTGTGTATCAGGAAGCAGTGCGCCTCTGATAGTTTGTCTTCTAATGCAAACACAAACATTAAAACACTCTACATTGTCTAGTTGCAGCTCAGTTTTACACACATCTCTGCATTTAAAGGACAAACTTGTGCACAGTGCAGCTTGATAAAGGACATGCAGAGCTGCAACAGCGATAAAACTATCAGAGCAAGTTGTGCAGCGACTGATTATATGTTGACCTTGAAGTTGAAGTGGGACCGACAGAAACTCAGTTCTGATTTTGTATTATATCTTCATATTGCGTCTTTAAGTGTGTAAAGTAAACAAGGATAGTTGGTAGCGCAAACTGCTTCACATCTCTGTGGTTCTGGAGGGTACAAATTAGCAGAAAGTTAGCAAGTTTGGAGCTAAAGGGCTAATGCTAGCTACGTTACACAGATGTAAACGTAGCCAACGTCAATACGTTAGCGTTTACTTTAGCGTTAGCTTAGCCAGCTAGCATCCCGGAGTTTGTCATTGGTGTGAGCTGCGCTGGAGCCTAACACGTTTTAAGTTGCTCTTAAACGTCTGCACCGGTAAATGTCGCTTGTAAAACTCCAACCTTATTGTGACGGTGACCGGGCCGTTCGTCTGAAGTCCATTAGTCGTCTGTTTGAGGCCTTTGCCGACTCTTTGAAGGACTCGGGTCGCCATGTTTCCCTGAAAGCTGTTGTCAGTTGGAGGTTGTTTGACTTCAGCCGCAGTCCGGGCTGTTACCGGAGGAGCTGACGTTAACCCCCGGTTAACTTTATGGACCGGAATCACTTAACGTCGCGTGGTTAATTGGAAACACAGAGACCTGATGATAAAAGTATTGACACAACGTTTATAGTCCACCTGCTCACTAAAGTAAAGTTCACTGTTGTTGCTGTTTAATGAAGCTCTCTTTGGTTTTACTTTTAACAACTCTCCTGATTTAAACAGCTCTGTGGCTTTTCTCCTCAGACTAAAACCCTGACCTGAATGGTGTCACATTTTCATTTTGTGCACTATATTCTGCAAACATGCTCATTTTAAACAATGTTAAAACTATTAGGTCCTGTTTTCCCTCAGTGATATTAAATTAAACCAGACTTATTGCATACATGTTAATTTGACATGTTCAGTGCCAGCTACAGAATGCACCAATGATATGTTCATTTTGTTTTGCATATGGAACATACACTAAGAGGTGGTTGGATTTTAAAGAGTTGTCTTTCAAACACATGACAGTAAAAAAATATGGACACCATGCCTTGTCTAAATAAAATAACCAAGTGTATAACCATTTAGGCCATTTGAACCATGCGTTTACATGTTTAATATGCAATATATAATCATATAAACCAAATATAAAGAATGGTAAATAATCACAAGGTTCAAATTTATATGTGAAGAAGGTGTGAACAATTCAAGACAGCTTTTTTTTTTAAATCCCCCGCTGCATCATTTCACCCACTCACAAAACACTGCAGGGCCACAATGTTCAGGACACAAGATGGGCTGAACAGAGATGGTATAAGGTTTAGATGTAAACTACATGCAACTGTAAATGGTGAGACCCGGGACACGGTTTTGCGATTATGTATTATGTGTAGGTTTGTGCGGGAGGTGAGGGTGGGTGGGGTGTGTCCTGTGTTTTTGTTGTTCTGTTTGCTTGTCTTATAATAAAGGGGAAAAAAAAAACAAAAAAAAACTACATGCCGCTCCTAAATAGCAGGGGAGAATCAGGCGATGATACATTGGTAAAGAGCATGACACACGTTGGGTAAAGAATCTTATTTAAGTCTCTGCTTTCTGTGACCAGCTCATTTTGCTTGTACTCTCTGCATGGTGTAAAATAAACCTACAAGTGGACTAAAGAGCATCGACTCTGCTCATTCTGTTCTTCTCCAGTGTTTAGGATAATTTAAAATAACTCAGTGAATGTGGTAGTTAGAAAAATTCTCCACCAGTGTTCCTGTTGTCGTTTTATTGTAAATTCCTCTGAAATGTGTCTTGACTTCAAGCGACCCAAATTGGCAGCATGCAAATTATATTTAGGTTCTCCACATGTACACTGTATGACAAGATTATTGGTTTATACATTTATATCTACATTAACACCTGAAAAAAAGCCTTGCAGAGTGACACTGAAGCTAACGTTACTGCATCAAAGAACAGTTTCCTATCAAGAAGAGGGAGTCTGTGCAGGCGGTGAGTCGGCTCCACTGCTGGCGGCTGAGATGTTGAGCTCCTGCAGTTTTTCTGATAACGTCGTCTCTTCTTTAAGTGGAAGGTCGCTCAAAGACTCCATAAACTCAGTTCCTGCAACGTTCTTTCCCGTCAGTGGGTCGACCACCCGACCAACTTTATACACGATCTCAGCCAGTTCATGCTTCACATGTTTGGATCTGGTCTCAGGCAGAGCCTTGAGGAGGACGATGTCTCCTACAGTGCACTGTTGCAAAGCATCGTGGGCAAAGTAGGTCTTCCTCTTGTTGTAGTACTGTGGGGGAAGAAAAGACAACGATAACCTAATTTAAATACAGAGTAATTGTACAGCAATGCAATATTGATCTAAAATTTTCGATTTTTGAAATAATAATTTCTGCAGATTTTAATCACTGTCAAAATATAAATAAACTAGGAAAATTAATGTTGCTGGCTACTTGTATGTTTTCTGCTAGATTACTTTTAGTGATCTCATCAAGTGATTGGTTTAACTTTTTATTAGTCAACAAGTAATGGCAAATGCATATTAGAAGTTACCACAGCCCAACAGTTTACGCTGTCCCACAAGCCAAAAACCTAAACATATCAAAATAGCAACATGTTTTCAAGTGTTCTCTTCAAGAAAAATGACAGCAAACTATGGGATGAGATATGGCAGTAATAATCTTTTAGTAGCTGATGGTTGCCGTTGGGAAACTGAAGAAAAAGGAAATATCTTCTTCTAGTCATGCAGTTTATCAATCTCTACTTATTTATTTCCATGGGTAAAGTTCTTATACCATTGCTTGCATTACAGCAGCATCACACACTAATATACCAAAATGTCTGGCCTAAGTAACATCATTTTATTCCTCAAAGTAAGGCAATGGTTGTAAAGGTTGTAAAGAATCTTGGTTATTTCATTGTTGAAGACTCACCTTGAGCAGGTAAGGGTCCAGCACCAGCCTTGTGACTCTCACTTTGGCAGTTTTCTGCATTTTGGTCCCTATTACTCTGCCGATGATCCATTTGGCATGGACTGATGCATGTTTGACTGACATTTTGCAATGCTTTAGTCAAACCTGTAGCAAAGAATACCAAATAAATAACAAGTGACTTCTTAGCAACCTAAATGTCATGATATGTTCAGTTAATGGTAACACTCACACTGTTAGCTCCAGCTTTACTACAGAAACTCTTTATATCTTTACGCTGATGATTACATAAATGTAAACCGGAGACCTTTGCATTCTAATATTTATCAACATTATCTATGTAAACGTTTTACATTTTAAAAGGAGGATGACATAAGAAGACAGAAAGGGGCTACACAGTTAGCTTAGCAGCAGCTAACGTTGGCTTTAACTTCACAACCGCACTTCTTACCAAAGCAAGAATTACAAGATTCCCTGACTTCGTTTGACATAGCAGCGATTCAAAGTGAAGGTAGGAAGTAAAAACAAATCAACTCACGAAAACTAGCGCAATGTTACAGTTGTAGAAGGTCAAAGATTGTTCAGAAACAGGACTCCTTCCATGCTGCTCTGGTCGGCTTGTTTTGATGGCGTCACTACGGGTGGCGACAAGGACAGAAAGCGGAGTCTTTTAAAAATATTAATATTCTTCCTGCGGAATTTAAACTGCAAAAAAAAAAAAAAAATTACTTTAATTTATGTGTAATTTAAGATGTTTGCTTTG
>OMNN01084082.1:0-40263 GCA_900302755.1 Chromis chromis | reverse complement strand
CTATGTGATTAATTTATATATATATATATATATACTGTATATATTTTCCAGATTGGAATACTGATGTTATTGTCTATATTAACTGTGTTGTTTCATAGTTTGCTTCCTTATATTTTCATTTCTGCTTTGCCATAGTCAAAGTATGCCTGTATTTGACAGAATCACCCAAACAGATTTCTCGGTAAAACACTAAGGTATCAAAATCCTTACATAAATTCCTAAGTGTTATAGTCAGAGTTACTTGTGAGTTTCCGCCACAGTAATGAAGACTTTGCCTACTTCTGGCTACAACCTGGATTTGCCTCTAGAGTTGATGGTTTGCATAAGAGTGTTGTTTGTTGTTCTACAGAAAAGAAGAGTGTTCAGGGTTGAAAATTTCCCATGTAGACAATAATAATATCAAAGGATATTTGAACCATTCTTGAGCCAAGCCAACCAGTTTATCCTGTTCTTACCTACTCAGCTCTAACTAACTCATTACTACATATGTGTTTTAAGAATTAAGCCGTAACTTTATGTTTTGTGTACAAAATTTGCTGTTCTTCTAAGAAAATTAAAGGTTAATTTTAGCCACAAGATGGTAGCAGAGAAACATCTCATCCTAAAACTGAAGAGAAGAGAAGAGAAGAGAAGAGAAGAGAAGAGAAGAGAAGAGAAGAGAAGAGAAGAGAAGAGAAGAGAAGAGAAGATTTTACTGTTCTCACTTAAGACACTAGACTGCAAAAATCAAATAGTGAACATTAAAACAAAAATATAGAAACTTTTGGTACAGCAGCATGATAGGTGTTCTGTAGTTTTGCCACGCTGCAGGTATGTGCAATACTGAACCTAAGCCACACACAATCTCTTCACACCACCAGAACCGTAAAACATAAAAATGTTTTGCACCATTGTGAAAAAGCTGCAAAACTTTTTAACAGTAAAGAAGGCGAGTGCTGGCATCAGTCATAAGACCTGTCTGAGAGTTCAAACAAAGCTGGACTGATCTGCTGTTGAATAATAAATAAAGAAGAATGTGAGAAAAATAAATTGACAGTGTGGAAGCTGAGAGCAGCTCTGTTTTCTCAAGATAACAGATATTATCTCAAGATATTTTTAACACAGGAAGAATTTGTGTCCCTCTGCTGGACATTATATTGAATTGTCATTCTCAATTAAAACTAATCAGGCTACAACTTGGCAGAGCGATGCTTTTTAATGATTTTGCTCTGGTTAATTTAATTAGTGCTTAATTTATGATAAATGCACATTATAATCAGAGATACATATTATTCCTGAAGTTAATAAGACTGACATTCTACAGCCATGCCAAGAGCTCTGAGGCTTTATTAAGGTGCAGCGGTGCGTAAAGCTAAATGCCAATTGTTGCAGCCATGATGAATGTATAGATTATTACTGTATGTTGTGCAGCTGTTTTTTTTTATCAACACTGGATTTAGCATGGGCACTTGGAGGCCTAGAAATGAGTTCAATAGGACAGATTGAAGTGATTGGGGACCAGGGTGAACACACCGTTTTTGAACCTGTAGCCATACACACAGTTAGTTTGTTGTAATATTAATATAATATTCACCACGTCAATGTCACTACGCTAACATGCTCACAATAATAATGCTAAGGCAGAAATGTCATTGGTTTTGTAGGTTTTTTGGTCATAAACCAAACTACTGGACAAACTGAAAATTTGAGCTGATGATGGTGCTAAATGAAAAGTCAGAGGATCACTGAATTCAGTTGGATTCATCCACTGGAGGCCATGAATGTCTACCAATAGTTGTAGATATATTTCAGTGTGGACAGATGCGGTGTACTAACCGACATCTCTAGAGCATAGACTATCAAATAGATGGACGTAGCAACTGGCTCTATAAAGTGAAGCCGTTGCGGAAGAGCCTTAAAGTGTAATACCACTCAGTGCTGTTAAAAAAGAACCTATTAAAAAATCACCATGAATAGCTAAGTCAATGTTTTTTTCCCCCACAAGTCATGATGGCAGAGCTGACATGCAAAGGTGCTTGGAAAGAAACTTAGAGTTCAGTGTCTTGCCTAAGGACACTTTGACACGTGGGGGGAGTTGGGGATCAAACCGCCGACCTTTTACTGAGTGGACAACCTGCTCTATCACCTAAGCTAAGGCCACCATCGAGTGTTCTCAGGTTCTCAACAGTCCCGCCCCTCGTCCCAGCAGCTCCACCCTCTCTTCCAAATGTGGTCGCTTCTGGCTCCAAAAACTCCAAGATGGCGACCAGGAAGCAGCAAACTGAAGGCTTAAAAATGTTAGTCCAAAGTGTTAGTGGCTACGTCCATCTTTTACATACAGTTTATGCTCCAGAGACAAAGGAACCAGTAGCATCACTATACTGTATTTCCTTGTGTGCCTTCTCCTTGAATCAGGGAGAATGATGCCAGTTAAATCTTAAAATTAGCTCATAATAATACTAAGACAATTATCCTGTTATCTTGTAAAAATTTACTTTTTATTAACTAATTCTCATAAGGAAACAGCATGTAATCTTGAAATAACAGGGACTCTTTTAACATCCATAGGTGGTATAATGTTATCAATTATCATTTAATCCTTGCGTCTTCTTTGAAATTGACTTCTTCGATTTCAGATTGCAAAAGATCTGCAAAATTAACGGTACACTATCCATGTGGCATTGATAAGAGCCCTTCTGGAGCTGATATAAATGGAAGAAAGGGGGGAAGAGATTAACATAGAAGCATTCATACCCCAACGTTAACAGTCTTGTCCCAGAGCAGGAATTGGCCGTGGCTCAGAACCAACCACAGGCAGACCAATCTGGACTTAATCAGAGCCATGTTGTAGTAAAGCACAGGTCTCGGTCTCTGTTTCCCATTTAAGGCAGTGCAGCATTGGTTTACCTCTGCCAGAATTACAGCATTAGCCAACTTTAGTCTCCTTCATACAAGAACACTGAGACAATTCACATAATACCAACTGTTTTTCGTACTGTTCCCTCCCTGTTAAATTTGTTGTCTGACAAATAACGTGAGACCAAGCTGAAGCTGAGCAGTGTGGGTCAAAACAGAAATGCTGCACACATTGACTTCCAGCACAATCATCATCAAATAACATATAGTTATGGGGTTATACAAAAAGTTATTGCATTCTTACGATGTAAAAATCACAGGAGCAGCTCCACTGTGAGATCTAACTCTTATCAAATCTTTGGGTGAGTCTACAAGTGCAGATCATATGGTATGGTAAGCGCCCATATTACAATATTTACCCAAAGATAATCACATACATACCTAATTGTAAATACAGCCAGTGTTTGTATATATGAGAGAGCTGACATGGTCAGTTATCAGCTCTGAATCATGTGAAAGCACTGCTGCTGTGACATAAGACAGAGGCCTGTGCGACTACACATGTATGTTTTCTATGATAACACATTGACCTCTTAATCAGCAAGTCTTATATTTTCAGATTATCATGCTGGAACAATGTTGGCCTACATCCTCTAGTGTAAGTTATTGGTCTCCAGATATGACATTTTTCAATAGATTAGACTATTCAGCCGGAGTGTTTGCGTATGACTTTAACCGAGCCTATCGCTGAATTAAAATCAGCCCCTAGGACCCGTGCATGGGGCCGTTTTAAAGCTGGGGAAGGTTGAGTGGCTGCGTTGTGTGGGAAAATGTGGCTATGAGAACATGTTTTGTTGTTTTGAGAGTTTATTAAAAGGTCACAATATACCACAAAACAAAGGTGGACCATGGACATGGTCTATTGGTCTTTTCTACACTGTTCGCACTCCACGAATGAAAATAGTCACATACGATTAGGGTGAGTGGTCTCGCTTAGTGTTATAAAAATATACTCTATTAATCTTTTATGCAAATTTGTGATGATTGAAAAGTTTGTTTGAGTTCCAGTCATTTTGTATTGTGTGATCTCATGTGACTTCGCCAAGGTCAAATAAGCGGAGGAGTGAAGCACAGCGTGCAAACCGTGGAACAAAGATAACACATGCCGTTTGTGTAACTCATGCCTATGGAACTTTTGTATACTTGTATAAAAACTTCACTGTCTCTTCCTTTTTTCAGTCACTTGCTCAGACATTGTACTGTGCATGTTGACTCCTTGCAGCAAGTAAAACATTGCTTTGACTTGAGAGACGACTCTGTGTGATGATTTAGGAGCAGCTAGGACCCCACTGAAGAATTTTCCTAACACTTAGCCAGATCATTCTGTAGAAAATAATGATCTGGCTGCACTTACCATTCTGCAAAAAGGGGAAAATAGTTCTGGTTTGTTTGTATTTCTTTAAACTAATCACATTCGACTCAGGCAGAGTTAGTCGAAGAATGCAGCTTCCGTGTCTCTCCAAAAAAATGACGGGTGAAATTGTTTTGGTGGGAGATTTGGAAGCAGGGAAATGAGATGTGAATGTGAAAAGGATAATCAACCAACAAAACTAGCACAGCTGCCTTATTGCATGATACAAACCCTCTGCAAAGCTTAACATTTCCAGTGTGGTAGGTTTCTATTATGGTGGTTATTGCTTCCAATAGTAAAGGGGCTTTTAAAAACTCTTAACATGAAGTTAGTGTAAGGGAGGACAAAGCCGCCTGAAATGAGCAGCCGATGGCAGGCTTGCACAAACAGCTTTCCTGCGGTGAGTCTGGGTATGTTTGGGATAAAAGGTTCATCAGTTTGCTCAAAAAAAACTACGTTGCATGGATTTTAACCACGTCTACAGGATAAACTTTTTATACCTGCACTGACTGGCAATAATCTGTATGTAGGGGCGACCTCTGGGGCTGAAAAATGAAGGAAGCACACGTGCCAAAAACTGGAGTGCCCCAAATGGCCACTTGAGACTTGCTCCAACAGTGAGTCAATCCTCATAGACCGCCATGTTAAAAGGACCAAAGGACCATGTTTACAGCCTGGAAAAAAAGCGGTTTTAGGCACACATATTCAGTCAGCCTCTCCTTGAAGACATTCATGGTATTGCAGATGTTTGTAAACACAAAAAAAGTGACAGAAATAGGTATGTGAGGAATTAAAAATAGCTTGTCAGAGACGCTGACAGTCACAACTCTGCACACCTTGTCAGTCAGTCACTGTATGAAGTGAGTTCAATGCCTGAACACAGTCTTCCACCATCTGCTGTTAGATAGTGAACGTCGGACACTGTAAGATAAATCTGACAAGCACTTTATTTTACTCTTACTGAAACATTTAGTGATGGCATTTTCTGTTGCCGAAGGTGAGATTTGCACACAGTCTGACAGGAAGATTTACCTGGTATGAGACTATGGACCAAAATACCCCTTAACATGGCTTTAAATCAGGATAATCACAAAAGGCTGAGAGAAGATTTTCCAGAGCTTAAAATACTTACCAATTGGAACTGTTTGACATTAATATTTGAAGTTAAGCCCAAAATAATTCATACAGTGTGAATGATAAAGTTGGATTTATAGTTGTTTTTTTTTTTAAAGATTTGTGTTCAACCATTAGGTTTGAAGACACTATTAGAGATGTTCTGAGACTGGCATCAGTGCACTGCAGTTTCAAAGTAGAAACACTCAGTCATGGTGTATTTTGCTCATAATATGTCCTTCAACAGATAAAACATCTTATGGACATATTAACAAGGTAATAAACTTGATTTTAAGCGTTTGAGCCCTTATCATCCTGAAAAATATGCTCAAACATGTTTAATAGATCTGATGGTCTTTTCTCTGCTTTTTTCTTTATTCTGCTATTTTTCTTTAATCTGTTAACTCCGGCCTCCTGTGCAGGATGTGAAAAAAATAAGGTCAGTAAGTCTCTACCTCATTCAGTTTCCAGCACTGAAGGTTAAAAGTTGAAAGCGAGATAGCACAACATTGGCAGCAACAACCGAGGAAGGGCGAGGCATGGCGGACAGGAAAAAGCTTAGCGGGGCTAACATTTGTGTTCGATGTGAAACGGCAGTGAGTCATACAAGGGCAGGCTAATGTGTTTGTTTTCACGGTGGATTGACTGTAGGGTTAATGAAAGTGTTCCCCTTTTGGGCTGCAGCCAGAATTCAAACAGAGCTGGTGATGTATAGACAGAGATGGTTATCCTCAAGGCCCTGTCTGTCTCTGACTATCTATGTGCTTTCTCTCATCTTTTGTTCTCCTCATTCCTGTTACAGTGTTGGTTTAACCTCAGTTACTGATGATT
The DNA here is from genome assembly GCA_900302755.1 of Chromis chromis. Lineage (NCBI taxonomy): Eukaryota > Metazoa > Chordata > Actinopteri > Pomacentridae > Chromis > Chromis chromis. The sequence goes on along the minus strand of OMNN01084082.1, from coordinate 34,073 downwards.
CATGCTGGAGACACCGAGCGGCGGCACGCGGCAGATTAAACATGTTGTCTGAACAGGGTTCACAAAGACACACGGTTAAAGAAACATGTTTGCTGAGCTTTGTTTTAAAGTCTTTCCGTAGTGTACAGCATATGGGTTGTAGTTCTATCTGTAGAAGTTATTTTTCTCAAATTCAAGTGTTAAAGCAACAGTGTTGCAAATAGCTTCCTATAACTGAGTTATAACACACATATGGTACCAGGACACCAACAAGTCTATAGTGAAAATGAGAATAAAACTTGTACCAGAAGATGTAGAAGAAGTGCGTCCCACATCTGAAAAGTTCCACCATGCAATACATTTAATTAAACTTAAAACATTTCTCTCCTGGTACTACTGGAAGGTGGCACACAGAGCTACTATAAGTGTACATCACAACTCACTCTGGTCAACTGCACCACACCGGTTCAGTTGTTAGGGATTTAATGAGCACAAATTTGATGCAGCAGGTTTCAGAATTTAACTCAACTGAGTCAAAAGGAAACAAACATTGAGAATCCTCTGTCATGATGGTCACTCGTTATTTTTTCTTACTCTCAAAATCACCAGTTATTTTACTGGTCATTCTGACTGTTGAAACGAGCTTAGTCACAGGTCTGAACAAGCAGTGTATAAATTATGATGTCAAGAGGAATGTCAGTTAACTTTAATATGGGTTTTTGTTTAGTAAACACTCTCTATGATTAAGTCTTTATTGTGGAAATGGCCATTCTAGCAAACAAAGCCGGCTGAAATGAGCAGCCAATGGCAGGCTTGCACAAGCAGCTTTCATGCGGTGAGTCTGGGTATGTTTGGGATAAAAGGTTCATCAGTTTGCTCAAAACAAACTACGTTGCATGGAATTTAACCACGTCTACAGGATAAACTTTTTATACCTGCACTGGCTGGCAATAATCTGTATGGGTGACCTCTGGGGCTGAAAAATGAAGGAGGCACATGTGCCAAAAACTGGAGTGCCCCAAATGGCCACTTGAGACTTGCTCCAACAGTGAGTCAATCCTCATAGACTGCCATGTTAAAAGGACCAAAGGACCATGTTTACAGCCTGGTAAAAAAGCAGTTTTAGGCACACATATTCAGTCAGCCTCTCCTTTCATTCATGGCATTCATGGTATTGCAGATGTTTGTAAACACAAAAAAAGTGACAGAAATAGGTATGTGAGGAATTAAAAATAGCTTGTCAGAGATGCTGACAGTCACAACTCTGCACACCTTGTCAGTCAGTCACTGTATGAAGTGAGTTCAATGACACAGCCTTCCACCATCTGCTGTTGGATAGTGAACGTCGGACACTGTAAGATAAATCTGACAAGCACTTTATTTTACTCTTACTGAAACATTTAGTGATGGCATTTTCTGGGGCTGAAGGTGAGATTTGCACACAGTCTGACAGGAAGATTTACCTGGTATGAGACTATGGACCAAAATACGCTTTAACATGGCTTTAAATCAGGATAATCACAAAAGGTTGAGAGAAGATCTTTCAGAGCTTAAAATACTTACCAATTGGAACTGTTTGACATTAATATTTGAAGTTAAGCCCAAAATAATTCTTTCTATCATTCTAGCTCGACTGCATTGCTTTAGATCTTTTCAAAACTGTTCATCATGAGTGTGACAATGTTTTTGGAGTGCAGCGCTACATCAGTGGAGTATCAGAATCTGAATCAGCTTTATTGGCCAAGTACGTGAACGTATACGAGGTATTTGGCTGTTGTTGTTTTTTGTTTTGTTTTTTTTACAGCTTAAACATTGTTCCTGTTATTATAGACTGTACTCCTGTTGTACTTATACAGTAGAGTACTGTGCTATTATTGAGGTAAACAAGTCCGAGGCACTACACTGAGTCCTTCAATTATTATTGGGAGACTCCACAAAGATACAAAAAGAGCTAAAGTTAGAGCTAGCGATTCTAATCCAAGACACTTCTGGACAAATTCAGTCAATATCTTGACTGTTTTGTGGGTGCACTGAAAAAAAGATCTGATTCTGATTCTGTAACAATGACAGAAACAATGAAAGTGGCTCAGAACAGTCAACACAACACAATACTATTCTAGTGTGTCTTGGCATGTTGAAATTCATGCACAGGACAGGTGGAAAGGGAGTTAGAGGGACAGTGAATCTAGCTAACTGTCTAAATATGCTAACTAGCCAGATTTCAATAATATTTCTGCAAAATTAGACTTCACCATCAAATATTGCTAATATTTCTATCCCTACATACTGGCTCAATCTGTCCACAAAGTACAGGCTCTCCTATGTAAAACCACATCAATGTGGTGCATGAACTGCAATACGTAAGTATATATGGACCTTAACATATAAAACTTTGGCAACCTCTTGGTTCATATGTATAATTATCCCTATTTCAACTAGTATTAAGTCAGAGGTGAGAAATTTAACTGTGGCTCCTCAACAGTGTGACACTTTCACAACACATGACATCCTGTCTTTTCCTTCACACTCCACTTCTGTCAGACAGAGCAGAGCAAAGTGCAGGTATACTGGGGTCTTACTCTCCTGCTCGAACAACATTTGTTGTCACGGCTAATGATAATAATTTAAAGTGACTGTGAAGTCCAATATTTTGCATGTGGGTGAATGTGTCACTGTTTGCGCTGGTGTGCACAGGCCTCTGTTTGTGCCCAGACAGACATGCATCTATTACGTCAACATGGGGCTCTGGGTCCTCAGGGAGACAAACAAAATAATATTCAGCTCTGAGTGATGCTCAGGCCTGTCGCTTTGTCTCTCTCGCTCTACATTAAATTCTATGATTATGAGAAAACACATTGTGTGTTTTGCTTTTCCGAGACAGTTCTGACATCTCTGAATGATAGGATATGGAAGGCAATGTAGTGAGTGAATGCAGAGGGCATTTTAATGTAGCCATACCTGTAGTATAAGATATCATACAGACAATATGGTTCACATTTACAGTTCATGGCTTATCGTCAAACAGTTTGATTGGGTTTATGAAATCTATTTCCCCAGAAATTGTGGTAGTTGTAACTGTGTTGGCCTCCAATACTGTAGAACTTTATCTATTATCACAAATGCCACATTTATGCACATGAGACACAACTTTCAGTTTCCAGAAAATAAGAAATATGTCTTTAGATCTTTTTAGCTACATAAAGTAAAAGTTGCCTACATAAAAAAACATGCCATAATGTACAAAAACTCAGTAAAAGTCCTACAGTCAACATCAGTATTAAAAGCAAACTATATTTCAGTGTAAATTAAGTGAATATTATGCAGAATGGATCCTTTCAAAGTCTTCACATTATTTATGCGCAAGCTGATCTTGCATTTGACTTAGGTGGTGCAAATTCTAACTACTTTATGTTGCTGGGTAGCTTCATTTCTAATAATGCATCATGTTTAATAAGATAATTCATTCATATAACTGCTGCCATCAAATAAATGTAAATGAGTAAAAATGCCTGTAGTCTCTGAAATAGTTATACTCATGTTAAATATGGAAGAAGGGAAGATTATTAGCAGAACATAGAAATTGTGGAATAAAGTATAAATAGGGTGTTTGTAGTAAATGGTAAATGGTCTGCATTTATATAGCGCCTTTCTACCTTAGTGGTACTCAAAGCGCTTTACAATGTGTTTCTCATTCACCCATTCACACACCAACAGCGACAGAGCTACCATGCAAGGTGCCTGCCTGCCATTGGGAGCAACTTGGGGTTCAGTGTTTTGCCCAAGGACACTTTGGCATGCGAAGGGGCCGTGGATCGAACCACCAACCTTCTGATCAGTGGACAACCCGCTCTACCACCTGAGCCACAGCCGCCCATAGTCTAGTGGCAAATATGCATAGAATGCAGCTATGTTCAGGTTGGTCAGAATTTTCGATACATTTTTTACTTTCCAACCTGAAGAACCTGAACAGCATTTCTGTTTGGATGCAGACCTCCTGAGTCTGTGTTACAATACAGATTTGATAATAGGATGCACAGTAGGATGTTGACCATGCAATTGCAAATTTCCTTTAGTTGTTTGTCATCCCACCTCTCTCCCCTCACTGAGTATCTACTCTCTAATGCTTACAGCAAAGGCTAAATGGGCTAAATGCTCAGTTTTAAGTGTTATTGTAGTATAGTAGTGCTTTTGTCCACTCTCTCCTCAACTGTCTTTGCAAGGTGTAAAATATTTGAGTTGACTTCACATGCAGTTACAGACATGCCACTTTCTAACAGCATGAAAAGAATAAATATGCACTCTGCGTGTTTCCATATACAGTTTATGGGGCAAACGCTGAAAATGTGGGTGGAAGGTGTGACATCGAGGCAGCTGAGTTATGTCACCAGAGTCATGTTCAGTGCCATATGTTCCACCACAAACACACATTAAACATTATAGTAGGTCATAGGTAACAATATGGTATCACTTTGGCTAATGTGCTGCAAATTAAACATCCATAGTCGGGAGGGATTCAGAGATATTCCCCGGCCAGTGACATCATCTCTTCCTGCCTCCGCTGCCAGCCCCTTGACCTTACGCAGTGCATGTTGTAAGGGAATACTCCCTCTAAATGGAGCGTCAAACAATTGACCCTCTACAGGCTTCATAATGGGACTCTGTGGTTTGACGTAGGTGAAATCCTTGTCAATACCTGTGGCAGAATAACAGGAGATACTCCTGCTCGAGCTGTGTGTCATAACTATGAGGAGAGCAGAGTGTGTGAAGCAGGCAGGTTACAGTAAATCCCTCTGTAATATAAGATCATACTGACAATATGGTTCATATTTACAATTCACGGCTCATCGTCAAACAGTTTAATTGGGTTCATGAAACCTTTTTTCCTCAGAAATCTTTGGTCTTACTGGGTACTTTTTTTTTTATTCATTTCTGTTTCTCATTGTGTTTGAACATAAACTTTAATTTTCTTTTTCCTGTTGTATTGTCAAAGATGGAGTGAAAACGCCAGCTGCATTGTGTCTGCTCAATGTGTTCAGCAATTATCTGTTCCAATTTAAAGAGAGACATTTCAAGAAGCCGAGAAGGCTACCGACTGAACGTTTATCTTACAGGTGAATTTTGGTCCAATATTCTTTTTTAGCTTTGCTTTTTGCCTCTAATGGAAATATCTGGCTCTTTGGCTGTGCACTAACTGTGTCTGTCTGCCATTGTTTGCTGACTATGTGCAGAGTTTTACCAGCTGAAAATGACGCTACGAGGGCGGTAAGAGGGAACCAAAAGAGAGAAGGGTTGCAGCCGGTTAGCTAAATAATGAGCTAAAACCAATAAAGCTCTATCAAGCCATGGAGTCCGCCTTTAATATCTCTGTGAACAACTGTAAATCTAAACTGATCATTGGTTTTGTCATCTGCAACATTCAAATATGTTTGTGGATTTTGGCAGAGTGTTCATTTAATAATTAATGGGAATCCCAGTGATCTGTACTTGAATCTCTGTCATTACACCGGCAGGAAAAACATGATTGAATTAAACAGTGATGGAGGTAGTACACTATGGACATTTCCCACAGTGCACTGAGGTCATGGTTTTGGCTTGAAGTCTGCTGAGACATATTCAGATAATGGAGCTCTATCTATGAGCATGTAAAGAAATGACAACTTCCAAGTCTCCACTGACTCGTCTGTTCACCAAAAAACTGTTGAAAAGCATACTCATGGAGTAAATATGGAGCACATTTACAAAGACAGAACTGCATGAGCAATGTTGACTGCAGAAAAGTTTAAATGTTTTAATCAACAGCTGGGTCGTATCGAGCTGTATATACAGAATACAGGAGAAGTGAGAAGGCCCCTGTGCAAAATCACTCGTCAAATGATTCCAAATTGCATCACCTCTCAATAATTGCATTATTTCTGAGTTGAAAAGTAGAGTATTTTGTCTTATGAACAATCCAAAGCAAACAGTTTAAAAGACTGAATACTGAAAATGGAGGCCCAAGGGTAGAAACAAAACTGAATACACCTGCGATCTCTGACACACAAGTTAGAAAAACCTGTATTCACTGAAATAAAATAGAGAACAACTGTGATTTCCTGTCAGCCTAACTGCATGAACATGGTAATAAAAGGATCTGTGAACATCTGAACTTTTTTTTTGAACCTATAGCCTGTTCCTGTCTGCATCATGGCCCCACATGGACAACAATTATCAGAGGAACTTAAACATCCAATTCTGAGACTTCACAAAGATAGAAAAGGGCAGGAGGATGATCAGAAAGGAAGGTGACCAATTAAAAATGAGGTGAAACAATAATCAGGTATTTAGGACAGTAAGACTAATCACTGCAGTGGTTTCCTCTGAAAATTGATGCCATGGACACATCTTGCACAATCTTCCTCTGAAAAACAGACAAGCAGATGCTTCAGACATGGCACACGAGCTATGAATGGAAACTGTAATTTCTGTGACAACTCAGACAGTGAGAAAGACATTGCATAATCTAAGCTCTATGGACAGCATCCACAAAAAACCCTTACTTGATCTTCAGCACTTGACAACTTTACAGAAGTGCATGGAAATAAGCCTGATGAATCTTTGGTCAGATAAGATCAAGATAAATTTGGCTCTTGAGATCAGTATACTGTAGCATCAAGGTGGAGACGCTCATGATGTACCGTCCAGGATATAAAAAATACCATTTGGACATGCTAAGGTTAAAAACCCGATCTTCTTCAGAGGGGCTCTTTGGGGTAGGCAGTGTTGTTTTGCTATTGTTGGCCAAAACTTCCATGCTAACCTTTTAGCGTATTATAATTCAGGTGATCAAGAGGAGACTAGACTCTTGCAACTCTTCAAGGCTCAGTTTTCAGGCTTCAGAAAGTCTAGACTTTCACATAAGATTTGAGCTAATCACAGGTGTTTTCACCCAGAGCAGGTAAGATAATATAAACAGCCACAAGATCCACAGTGAGCAGTGGGTTAGTTGGAGGCCATTCACTTAGGAGAAGAGGTTTTGAGTCCCATGCGAAGCCACAAATGGATTTGGACTTTCAGCTTGACTATCTGTTTAAATTGTGTGCTCATCTGGCGAGAGACGCTTAGAGCAGAGAGAGGAGGGCTGTTATTTTTAAATTCTGGGGATTTTTTGTCCTTTTCCAGGTTTCTGCCTACTGCAGCTTAAACCCTAGAAACACCTGTCAATAGAATCCAATCCAATTCAACAGCACCACATTCTATGGACTCCAGACAATATTGGACTATATTAGATGGCAGATTAGTTTGCATTAGCTTTAGCTAAGTGATAGTAATAGACAGTGTGGCCACAGCTCTAGCCACGCCCCCGTATATCTGAACCATGATGCTGTTGCTGTTTGTAAATATGACTTTCCTTATCCACTTAATGATGTTCTTCCAAAATCTGAGCAAATCATCCCAGGTATTTTTTGAATCCATCCAACAAAGTCAAAGAACTCCTCCAAGAAACCAAACAATAGCAATCATATAGCAATAACAGCAAAGCATCTCCATGACCACTGTTGCCCATCAGAATCACCCCCAAAACAACATCCCTGAGTATACATGTAACACTATACGTCAGACCAAAGCTTCCAGCCAATGAAGGCATCCTGTCACCATCTGTGATTAATGGCACAGTCGAGCAGACAGCTCAGATAGTCTATAAAAAGATTAAACTAACTTCATTACTTTTATTTTCCCTCTTGCATCTAAGTAACAGCCATCAGCACTGTTCATAGTTTCAGCATCTAGGTCACAGTTTCAGTTGCCAAAATGTCTCAACACAGTATTTATATCATGGCTGCCTGACTGTGCCTGATGCTATGTATGGTCAGGAGGAGAGGACGTATTGCAGGTATGCACCACAAGCAGAGCTCATAAATTCTGCTGCCAGCGTTTGAGTGGCAGCTCAGCCCAGTCGTCTCATGTCTTTCTCTCCACTCGCTGCTTTTCTCTTTCAGCCTGTCTTGCTTTCCTTCTCCCCCTGCAAACTGATTAAATTCTCCTCTTGTATTTTGGACACGATTCAAAGATCAGGCACTTTACAGTCATGGCTGTGGCATGCACCAGCAACACACACATTCAACATACGCAGCTCAGCACTGCACACACATCCATGCGTAGAAGACAAGTGAGTTTTACAGCATGTCCGTGCTGTTCTATCAGACTGGAAAGAGATAATTGTAATTGCAGAATTACGTCATCGGACAAGCTATGAATCTCAGCTGGAAAGTACAAATTTAACCCTCCTTTTAATCACATCATTAGTCACCTGACTGCCTTTGGGCCCTCAGGGAAAAGACACACTTTGTCAACTCTTGACAAGTAACAGCAAATAGGGCAAATTTACTTTGTATTTGTCACCTGCTTGTCTGTTTATGTCTACAAGGCAGCTCTGTAACTCATAAATACTTTTGCTCTGTACATACTAATTAGCCTTTCGTGATTAATTGTTGATGCAAACAATGAGTATGTGAGCATTTTCCCCATTAAACATATTCCATTTTCGCAAACAGGCACTTGAGAGGTTTTAACAGCACAACAACATTGTAAATTCCAACTCTTTACTTCAGCATCACTAAATGTTCTTTGTCTGGGGTCAGGTTTTGACAGTCAAGATTAAAATTTCTTTCTTTCTTCATGCCATGATCACAACACCAAATAATTATTTCACTATTATTTTTGGAGCAAATATCATCTTCTTTCAAAGCTTCATCTCACATTGTTGGCAAATGCTGCAGAAAACTGTGCAGACAACACATCCGTCTTACAGTCCTGACTGTAATTACTGTGTTTGCAGAGGTTTAGTCATGACACAGGTCACACACAGACACAGCAACATCCTTTCACTCTATCAGATGCTGTCTGACTTAAACGCACTGATGTTATGAGGACCGTAAGCCTGTATCCACAACAAAGCCAGTGAGTGGAAACGAGACATTTAAAAACATTTCCATTTAAGTCACTGTTACTGAAAAGCAGTTAGTCTATTAGCACTTTATGTAAAGCTATATTTAGAGTTAACTTTAACTGTGTGTGCAAATAGAAAAAAACTCATTGTATGTGGACAGGCGAAAGGTTTAAAAAGACAGCTGCTCCAAGACACAAACGCCTCCTGATGTCCTTTCCTGTTGACCTGTGAGCAATGACAAAGTGAACTGATCAGATGGTATTTCCCAGTATTCAGAGGTTTATATATATAAACACATTGGTATTTTTTTTTTTGATATTGTAACAGTAAGTTCAACCAGATGTGTGAACAAGTTTGCAAAAAAAAGGACACAACATCAATTGCAGAACAAATAAAAGTGACTTAGGCACAATATGCCATGACTTTTTCTTATAGTATATAAATACAAACATAACATAACCAAGTTGTTTTACTTGTCTAACCTTAATCAAGTTGTTTTACTTGTCAAACCTTAACCAAAGTCCCACTCAGGTGCTGTGTGAACTTGCATTGCCTGCAAGTCATTGAATTTCCTGAGAGTAATTGGCAATTTGGCAGGAAAGAGAGGGACCCAGTGGAATGGTTCTTCGGGGATGCTGGGTCGCTGAGGCAGGTCCTCCCAGTCAGACTCAAAATCCAACTTGTACCGGATTCGACCATCTGCAGGTACTGGAGAGCCCGAAGGTCATGGACTGTGGGGTTGCCAACTTTTTTTCTACCTGGTCAAATGTTGGTGACATAGGCCCCAGAGAACTTCATGAAGTCATTGTGGTATAGTTGGGTCACCTTGTATGGGGATGGATGCAAACGTGCAGTCTCAAAGATGACAATGTAATCACGTGGAGTGTGAATATCTTTGATGGTACGCCGTTCAATGAGGCTATGCATGGAGTCACGCTCAATTTGTGTGTGCCCTGCAACCAGAAACTTTTGTTCTATGGTGACACCATGTTTCATGGCCAGATCTAGGCCTCTAAGGTTTGTGATGGTACAACACCGATTTTGACTATGACTTTTTCAATGTTTCGGTGCCCCGAGGACCAACTCAAAGTGTTTGCACTACAGGTGGGCAAAAACCTTGCTGCTGGGCGCCATGTGGAATGAAACTCGGAGCCATAAAAACCGAGTTTGGTTTTTGACTTGAAAAGTTGAAAAGTTTCTCACAGTGGAAAAGATAACTGGTCTTATTAACCTGCTAAATTCTTTATTTTAACATGAATGAAGAACACCTAAAGAATAAGAGAAAAAAGGTGAAGACAGTAACTTATGTGCACCACTTGAAGGGTTTCATGAAAGCTTTCCCCACTGCTGAGAAAAACCTGGTGACTGCAGATTTTTTAGGTGTTTCATGAGGGATAAGTTTCAGGTGGATTTTCAAAATCTTCACAAACGCATCATCAAAAGACGTATCTTCTGACGCCATTGCTGCCTCCAGCAACTTTTCTGGGGAGTAAAACTTTTTGTGAAGATCTCTCAGCATGGCCTTGGATATTTTTTCTATTTTCTTGGTTATTGTGTCAACGGAGATGTTGATCTCATCCAGTGGCAGGTCTGACAGACGTTTTAGGATGGCCCGGAAATACTTTACAGTGACTGGCTTTCTGGATTGCTGAAGGGATTTTGTAATCACCTTCAGTAGCAAAGCACAGATGGCAGTCTCATCTTCAGGCTTCATGTCATCAATATTATTACTGCAGATGAGTTCAGGAACTGCAGCATCTTTGGGACCTGAGTCGGATTGGTCCGTTATACCCCAATCAGTGTTGTCTGTCTGTGATCCAGATTGGTCCTCTGTATCAGAGTCAGTGGTGTCAATCGGTTATTTATACGGGTCCGGTGTATCACAGTCACTGGTGTCCACCGATGATGGTCCACTGTACCACAGTTACTGGTGTCCATTGGTGATCCAAATTGGTTTACAGCACTGTAGTCAGTGGTGTCCATTGGGGATCCGGATTGGTTCACTGTATTGTAGTCACTGGTGTCCATTGGTGAGCCAAACTGGTTCACTGAATCACTGTCACTGATGTCCATTGGTGATCCAAATTGGTTTATTGTATCGTGGTCAGTTTTGTCCATTGTTAATTTGAAATGGTTCACAATGGTTCGCTCCTGAAGTCAGGCGACTTGTCACAGAGGAAATTGTAAATGGAATTTTAACGGTCTGTATAAAACTCTAAATAACATCCCTATGACATCACTGATAACATGACACTGATGTATTGTGACATCTAAGCATTGTGACATCACCACATCTCATGACATCATTGACTTGCCTCTCATCACACACACACACACACACACACACACACACACACACACACACACACACACACACACACACACACACACAGCTCAAAATGAATACTAAAGAAAATATTTTGTCCAAAATTGCTTAAAATGTATTCAAGATGAAAAACTCATCCAGAATTAGTAAAAATTTGTTCAAAGTAACTCAAAAATTAGCTTGACTTTATATTGCTATGAAAAATGAGTCTACAGTGAGTAAAATTGAGAAAGTAAGCAAAAAATACCCATAAAGTTTACAGCAGAACTCTGCATTGACAGTCCGACCCTGGGGGATGAATTCACTGTAAAAAACCACTTGGGGGCGCCCCAATAGCCTAGCGATTATGTGGACAAGCATGGACAAGCTTTTCTCATTTTGAAGAATTTCACCCACCTGTCAGCCGTGTGAGTCTGCATTTGGGCCCAACCTTTGCAAGCTGCAATCAACCTGTTCAGAAGAGGTATGTTTTGAACAGGCACTGCTATACTCGAGACTTGTGCAGGAAAAATAAGGATAGGTAATTCCTAGACAGATGTATAAAGTTAACACATTTCAGTATAATGGGGCAGTAGATGCACTGGACAAAGTTAAATGATTTACAGGTAAATTAATTCTCCTAAATTATGTGGGAAAATTTCACTTACAATGTATTGTAATTCAGTCATCTTGTGGATAAGCTCTCTAAGCTGAACATCAAACTTTAACAAGATTCACTTGTTAATGATGGTTGCAACATAACTCTGCCTACACTGAACGCAGAAGTGAAGAGTAGCCAAAGCACAAATATGCAAATGATTTACTGATGTCTGACAACTGAGACGGTCAAACTTGTTTAACTTTGAGCCATGTTACTGTATAATTCAAGCTGCAGTAAAGAAAGCTGTTGTTCAAGAGTACAACAGAAGATCACTGATACAGATACAAGCCAAATGTTGCCAAAAGTTTGAGTCATTCCATTTCTTTGAGTCATTACTAAATCACACTTGTCTGTAACACTGAGCACGCAGTGTGGCACACATAATGTATTCCCATACTACCGTTTTTAAAGGAAGTGATGCAGGAATTCTTTCTGTGCGAACACATTACAGCCGCCCTCCGTCTGCCAAGACTAGCAGGACTGACGCTGTGGTGGTCCTGCTCTGCTACAAGTTCCATGACATTCATTTACTATCAAGAGTTTCTCACTTCAGTCACATTTGAGTCGTTTACTTGAGCATATTTCTTTACTGTGTTCCTATCAAAAGCAAAGTCTTATTATATCTTTCTCACAGTAGTTAAGACAACAATAAAACAGAAATCGAAACACGTCTCAGTGCCAACTAAAATGTTTCGGCCTGAGTGGCCTGCTGTGCATGAATGATGCATGTGCTGTACTTGAGTAATGTGCTCAGTGTACCGATATGCTGAGAGACTGGGTGACTGTGTAACTTTATGTGTGACGGACCTACAAGCCCTGCCACCTGCCCGCTGCAGCAGTGGCATTTAGATGACATTAATCACAGCGATAAGAAGCTGACACATGCAGGTCACATGGTTAGTGTGAGAGTCCACACAGTCAGCAGTTAGAGGGGAGTGAACAGTCTGTAACACTGTTGCTGTTCAAAGTTAAAGAGACTGTAATACTTCACTATTACTGAAGGGCCCATGCATAGTATGGCCAATCGTTCAGTTAAAAGACCGAAGACATTCTGGACTTCATGCTGAGTGATGTGACATGGTGGTGCAGACTGCATTGAAAACAAATAAAAGTCCTCCCACTCAGTTAAAAATGGTCTGTGCTTGTTCTCATATCTGCTCGTAGCTTTATACTCTCATGTCCATATTATGAAGGTGAACACAACATACTTTTAAGTCATGAGGCCATTTGTGTACAGCAATTTACATGGTGTATATTGTAAATGCATGTTTGATCAAAAAGTTAAATTAATAGGACAACAGGATTTGCACGGGATAGAAAAGCCACATACATAAAAAAAAGAGCCTTTAGAAACTAATGAGCTGCTGGTGCAGTCAGTGCAGGTCTGCACTAATGATATGCAGTCACTATAGTTTTATGACTGTCTCTTTATGCAACATCTGACGCCCATGAACCCTGTGCAATTTTCAGGGTAATTTCAATACCTTTACTTTTAAGCACTTGTTTTGGTCATATTGATTGTGAGCCTTACTCGCTGAATGTTGTATTTTTCAGAACAGTCTAGGCAATCCAAATTTTCCATCATTCGATATGATAATATTTAGAGTTTTTTCTCTGCCCCTACTCTACATCAAAGCGTCTCAGATCCTGCAGCTAACAGCTGCTGTTAACTGTTCTACGATCGAGGCTGGTTAAAGGAGATTGAGTAGAAGGTCTAAAGCTTTGGAATAGCCTTTGTCTCGCTATACAAAAGTTCCTCCATCTTTGACATTTTTAAGAAAAACCTCAAGACATATCCAGTATGTTTTAGTTGGCTTTTGGTAGTCTTACTGGTCATAATTTTTTAGTATTTTGTTTATTTTAATTTAAACTTTGATCTTATCGTTTGTTATCCTGCTTTGCCTTGTTTTATTCTCTGTTACAAATTGATTGCTTTTTGCAGTTTTGGTTGCTGTGTGACTGTTAATATGTTCAGCACTTTGTTCAACTCTGGTTGTTTTTTAATGTAAAGCAAATACATTATTTTGTGTTTGTTTTTCATACAAAGAGGGGTGTAATGTCAACCCTATGCTGGAGACAATGCAGAAATGTACTGTAACTTAAACACTGGACAACTCAACAATATAGAAACAACTAGTGTCATCGGCAAGGGTTAGTTCCGCTGTTTATTTTGTTATGTGGTGTGAAATGGTAGAAACTTTGTGTGAAGCAGAAGTGTGGAAATGGGTGAAAGCTTTATATGTCTTCACAACGTAACTGCTTTAGCATGTACTAATATGTGACGATTACAAAGTGCTGATTCTGCTCGTTATGTCATGTGTTCCATATCTATGCAATGATGAGTTCATGAGTAATTTAAACAAGAGTGGGTGTGAAGATGGACGCAGAGCTGGATGCAGATTCTAACTATGATAACATTTAATGATTTTTCTTGCCGACACTTGTTGCAAAGACAAGGACTTGGCATCATACAAAGGTCAAGTCGTGCAGCGTTATTTGATATACATTTCACTGTCATAAATACTTCAGCCGAAAAGATGGGATGTGAATTTAGAGACAAAGTGTGTGAGTAGGACTCTCAGGGTTACACCAGTTAGACACAAACTTCTGGGTATTTACAAGCTGAATCAGTCAATCACTATGAAATACTGTAGATATATTACGCACTGACTGTCTATTGATTGATGACATGTGAGAGGCCTAATTTATGATGTGATGACTGTTATTGTTATATGCTCAGTGCTGCAAAATACTGATGACACGTATTCCTTGTCCTGCAATAAAACAATGTGTGAAGTATGCATGTTAACACAAACATCTGATCGTCTCATATTATTCTGGACGTCATCTCCAGGCTGCAGCTAAAGATTTTAATGGTTTAGTAAATTCATCACACTATAACTGAATATTATTTCTCATGTGTGAGTTAGTGTGTATTAATTCTCACTGTGCCCCTGTAGGTTCTGTCAATGTTTTGTTTCTCTGCTGTCAAAATAAGTCGAGCAGCAGTTCATCATTCATCCAGGTGGTGAGAGCTCCAAGTGGGCTCTTCATCGGACTGGCCAGCGTCCATCTTTATCACTCCTGCTGGGACTTCACACATCTTCCTACTTTCATTAAAGTGCACTCACACCTACAGTTTTTTTTTCTTTTTTCTCAAACCTGCATGTAAACTATAATTGTTTGCAAGTATGGTAAACAATCTGGACTTACATGTTCATTGTCTTGCAGCACGGTGGACCCCTCTGACCTCTTCCTGATATTTTACATTCCTTGGGGTTCATACCCTGTAAAAAAAAGATTAATAGAGCATCATGAATCATTTTTAAACTAGACTTTCCAGCATGAGCAATTACTGGCTATCATATGTCAGCGTCTGCCTCCTTATGCTTGTAAAACGGCGCGTTTGAGGGCAATTTCCTGTATCTGGTACAATTATGCTCTCAGTCCTCATGAACTGCACCCCAGTTCACTTGGAAAAGGACCAAGAGCTACGATTGCAGGTGGTGTGGATACAGATTGATTGGCATTTTTAGCACCTGACCAAATGAAAAGAGCCAAGGGAGAGACTAATATAAACTGCTCCAAACATGCTTGGGTGAAAATGGCCTATGACTCAAACACACACTGCATGCATACACACAGTACACACAATCGCTGACTGAACGCTGAGTTACAAACTTAAACAACGTAAACTGCAGTCCTCCTCATCGTCACGTCACCATGTCTTGGCCTGTGACCAATCACAGAGGAACTGCAGAAAACCCTGTGAGACAACTGATGGATGTGAACCGTATCAGCTTTGGGTTTTCAGTGCGCACATTCAGAAGTGTAAAAGGCTATCTGACCGGACAAGATGATAGATGAGCCCGCTGTCTAATTGGAGCCCTCTGGTGATGTCAGCAGGAGAACGAGTTTATTTCCACGTCATAATTGCCTCCATCTGGTCGCCTCGGTCCTGATGCTGTGGTGATGACAGAGACAGACTCATCATCAGGGTGCTCGGTTGGGTGATTCTCTGCTAACGGGGAGTTGAATGACCTCAGATTGCATGACGGGGGTTCCTGTTTCTGGGATGTAGTGTTACATTTCAATCAGCTGGGATTTCATGCCTGCTATAGGCCTGACCCAGGCATGACTCTGGATGGATTAGTGCTGGCACTGGTTGTACATCTACAATATACTGTAAGTGTCTGCCACTGAATCTGGTAAAAAGGGCAGGAGGTAGAAAAGTAAAGGTAAGGAACGAGGGAAGAAAGTTAGTAAATGTGTAGCAGGCTGTTTTTGTTGAGCTTTTGAAGAGGTTTATTTGAGATTCAGACCAAGATAATTTACACGTATCAACAATAAACATTTCCAAGAAGGAATCCTTTGTTTATTAAAGTCTGTTTTAACTAACTCTAACTTTCTAGAAGTTTTTTTAACCCTCCTCTGTATCTGATGAGACAGATAACTGGAAGCAAACCTTATTTGAACATATCTGTCCACTATTGACAAGGTATAGTATAATAAATCCACAAAAAGGGGTAGGGTAAATGCACACAAATATGTTTTCTTCTTGTTAAAGTGAATTCTGTTTGTTAAAATAGGTTTATATTTAACCAAGCCTGGAAAGTTTAAGATCATCTAATATTAAAATGTGATTCAGTTTTAGAGCTCAAGGTTAAAAATGGCCATTCTCTTTTGCATGCGGGCAGCATATTCCCTGAACTATTAGGCAGAAGAACACCTGAATTTGCAATGATAAGACAAGATGAATCAGGATTCACTGGGTGTAAACGGAGCTTTAAGTTGCATAAAACAAACAAGCAGGTCATGACATTACATGACATGAAATCTACTCAGTATTTACAGTATTTATTAAAACATCACACCCACTTGTTTGCACGTGTGATGCATTGTAAGACTATGTGGGAGTTTTTGATGTATGTTGGTATACACCAATCATCCACATCATTAAAACCACTGACAGGTTAGCTGATTAACATTGATTATCTCCTTACAATTCAAAGTTCTGCTGGTAAACCTTGGGTACTGGCATTCATGTGGATGTTACTTTGACACACAACACCCACCCACCCAAACATTGTTGTGGACCATGTACACCCCTTAATGGCAACAGTACTAACTGATGGCTGCAGCCTCCTCCAGCTAGACAATGTACCACCACACTGCAAAATGACACAACAAAGATCTCAATCTGATCAAGCATCTGCAAGACACAACGGCACAATCCACAGGACTCCAAGGATCCGCTCCCAACGTTGCAGTTGGCGATGCCACAGCTGTTTTGGCAGCACAAGGTCAACCTACACAATATCAGGCAGGTGGTTTTAATGTTGTGGCGGTTCGCTGTTAGTGTGTCAAGTCGTAGTACGCCTGGCATGAAGTGAAACAGTGACCTCATCATTCCACTTACATTAGTCTGCCTGACAAAAGTTCAACGCAAAACATCTGACGGTGAGAGTGACACACACACACACACACACACACACACACACACACACACACTGTTCGTTGAAGTGAAGAAACTTGGCAGGAAACAAGATGGTCTCGTTTTCATGTCCTGGTATCTGAAATCCTATCTCTGACATCACAGAGCACGTACCTTCTGATTTATGCTGAGTTCACAGCCTCACTGCAGAGCATGTGTGACATTGACACAATCAAAAGATTCTGAATCTCACTTTTGTGAGCTCAAGTAGTCACAGTGGACATAAAACTAACACTGTTGATCCCTCACACACACAATCGCTCACAAAGTAAGTGCTCTGACCTCTCAGGCCTCTCACTTTACTTTGCATGACCTCTTTTCGCAGCTTTTTCCTGTACTCTATCCCTCATGTCTTTCAGTCCTTTTTTCCCTCCTCACTTCACACTGTTGGACAGTCCCTCCATATGTTAGAGCGCTGCAGTGTTTATGTAAAGCGTTGCTCTTGATTTGGTGTTGTTTCAACCCTCCAGGGAGGAGAAGCCTCTCCCCTCCATGCTGAGGGTCCATGTGAGTCATGGGAAGCAGCCTGCTAGTAAAGTGCGACAACATTCTGCATAAGTCATCAGGTGTGACACCCCTCTGTTGCATTTTGTGATATAAAACATATGTGATTATGTATCACATGCATGTCTATTTGTGTGTGAGCACATATATACTATTCATATATTGTTTTTATCTGTGTGAAAACAAGAGAAGAAAACCCTTTGGGGGATTTGTAAGTGGTCCCATGCTATAATGATGTAATTTTGCCTCAATTACTTCATTAAACCACTTAAGCAAATGCTTACTGTCTTCAGTTTAAATGTTCTTCAGTTTAAATGGTCTGCCACGTGTGTGATCACTAATAATAGGGCATGCCACCAGTTTCTTCTGTATTTGTTGAACTGGAGATGAGGTCTCCAGTGTCCAAATGTTGTTTGTTAGAAATTATTGTATTTGAGTCCACTGAGAGCAAGTGCACCTTTTTTTCTAAAGTCACACTTGCATCACCACACAGGAAGCATGAAAACTTCAGTTATTTTATGCTTGTCTTGTAGCCAAGTATTCATCAGAGTAATGTGGTACTAACGGACAGACAAGCTGTCAAACTGTAACTGAAAAACATCACACGGCAACACCAGAAGCCTTAAAATGCTGTTATTTGTTTGACATCTTAAGCAGCTTCTCGTGTCAGCCTCCTCATGACGTCCTGTACAAAACAGCCTGAAGCTGTCTCGTCACTAATAATGCTACCTGCTGCAAATGAAGCGCTGGTAAATCAGCTCAGTTTCTCTCCACTAGCAGAGAGGTGTGTATTACCATCTGTAAGTTGCAGAAATCTAAATACTTGTACAGAGTCTATTAGTGTTAATTACAAAACCATGCAACTACCTTCCAGTATGTGTTATTCCTGTCTTAGGTACTAACAGCAAATAGAACAGAAACCGAACAAGACAGTTTGCACTTCATCATACCGAACAAAAGTAGTGAAATAACTTTACAAAGATAAGGGTTATGAGTGAGATCTTAGGATAGATTATATTGGATCTTTTTCTGTAGAACGGTTAGTGTTCTGTAATACATTATTCACACACAGTAATAATTACATGATGAGTAATTAGGTCTGTTCCACTTGCATTATTGTGAAAAAAAAAAACTAGCAATATATAAGTGTTGATCATACATGACATAAAGGTCTAACCTACCTCATAAATACAACAACTATTGTACACCTGGAAACACTGGCTTGCATTGCCGAGCCTCTTATAAACAAGTCAGACAGCTTCACCGGTGAGGCAACACTAAAGCCAATAAAGCCACATGCTGACTAAAACAATTCCTGATGTTACGCTTTACAAAGAGATAAATAATTTCCAGCTGGATGCATAATGCACCTGGCTACATCCCTCTGTGTGGCGAAAGATGAAATATTTGCATGGTAACTTGTTTTGAAGGGTGCACACGTGTGGGCTCATTTGCAAATGAGACTGTAAATCTCACTGGCAATTCTCATTGTTGCCATGAGATCTGCAGGTGAAATTCTCTGGCAAAGACCAGTTGTAAAAGTTAGTCATACCCAGACCTCCAGACTGACATTTACCAGCCCTGCGGCCAGTTTATCAAGTCAAACGAATGCACGTCTGCGTGTTTTTCTGTCTGGGTCACACCTTTTCTCTCTCTCTCCTTCTCTGACTTTTCCTCCCTTCTCCCTTCCATCGCTTTCTTGCTCTCCCTTCATCATCCAGAGGGGTAAATTACTAGTCTGGAGGGGGTGAGCAGACTTCCAGCTCACACGCGCCCATATATAGGCAGCAGACGTTAGGTAAACGCTAGGTAGACGTTAGGTAAACTCCAAACAGGCGCTACTCAGCCAGCTGCTTTATTTGTAACACTGATATGCTTTTGTGAAGGCGCTGCATGTTGTGTGGATGGATGTGGGAAGTGGACAGCAGGTGGATGAGAGAGTCTGGGTGTGTTTGTAGTGATGACGACTGTCAGAGTTTATATGAATCATACTATTTACAAAAATTACCATGCTGATGGCCATATTCATTTGAAGAATAACACCTTGACTTTGTCTGAAAAATTGTTGGCAGTAGAACCTGTATTTCTGTGCCCAGTTTTTCAGAAGGGTAATTTCTTCTTACTCCTGCAGGACAACCGGCCAAATACACACAACATGATGTCATGTCTGCATGTCTCCACTGTAACTACAGTACAATACAATTTGATTGCAACAATAATAACACTATGACACTAATGATCCATTTTTATTCTTGATGAGAATAAGCAGGTGTGAGTTTCTCTGTATTCTCATTAATCTTATAGACCTTAACGCCTAAAAACTGCAGTGTACTGATGAAAGTCTCAAAAACATGGATTTTGGTGTTAAGGTTTTCTCATGTAACAAACTTAAGAAACCAATCCTGTCAGCTGTCAAGGTGGGGATTTTTCCAATTCATCACTTTAGAATTGATTTCCAGATCGAAGATGTATGGCTGAGTGATTCCAATATTACAACTTCACACTGTATAACGTGGAGTAGTTTTACAGTGTTTATGCAGAGTCATGGGTGAGTTAGTGTAAGTCTGTCTCCCAAAATTTCCATGTCTATACAGCTAAACTGCATTCTCATTTAGGGTTTGAAAGAAACCTAATTTTGTTTTGAAACAAATGTATTGTCGCAATGAAAGGTGAGACTGTGAGCTAGTAGGAAAGGCCTTTGGTGCGAAAGAGCCGTGTAAAGAGTTGGTTTCACCAAAACTACATGTTAGGTTAAGGAAAATTAGGTTTTGCTTAATATACAATCCTTTTAAACATGCTTAAAGCTTCTTCTTCATTTTCCAGGTGACCAGAGTGATAAGTCCTGCCCCATCGAATATATCATTGGTTGGCTGAAAAGGAGTGACTGATTTGAAATGTATTTGTGATCAAAACGTAATTGACAAAGCAGTATAGCTGTATAAGAACGTAATTTATGAGAGACATGGCTGGCTGGTGTGCTCGAGCTGAAGGTTGGGTGGAGAGAGAGAGGCAGGGACTTCACAGAACTATACATTTTAGAGGAAACATTAGTGTAAAGTTACATCTAGGTCATTTTGAGGAAGGAAGGACTTTTTAATTGCAAAACATCTTGTCTGTCTTACTGCTAGTATGGAATTACTGTTGCTTTGTCCCTCATGTATAGCACAAAACTACATGGATAAGGTCTAGAGAAAGTGCAGTTATTAGCACAAATTAAGATTTGATATAACAGTGTAAATCTATGTGGATCCATTCTCGTATCGCTACCATATATTTTTTAATTAGTTCTTGCTACTATGAACCCTGAAACAAAAGAAGAGAGAGAGGAGTAGCAATCCAAAATGGCATCTGAAAAGAATCTTGAAAAGGGTTTTGATCCGTCATTGTTTCCATCATTGTGCTGCAATCTACAAAATCCTGTTATCTATGTTATGGCTTTGTTTTGGTCATTGTTTCTATGCAAGACTTGTTTTACTTTAAGGGTATGAATGGTGATTTGCTAGAAAGTCAGTTGCTGTTTTCAAACATGACAACACTCCCATCCTTGTCTTACAATCATGACTAAACATCAGCGGGGTGGAATGCATTTGACAGGATGTAGGAGGATTCCCGTCCATCACAGGAGTATTAAGCTCAAATTTATAGTTTTAGTTGCATGCCTTTAGGTCTTGGACAGAAAACCACACAAACACTGAGACAGCTCCACACAGGAAAAACACAGACAAAAGCTCTTAGTCTTACTGACCATGCTGAATTAATATTCCTCTCTCTCTGTTTACATATGCAGGTGCGAGTGTAATTACGTCACCATGAGGAACTGGCTGTAGTGGAAAGTTGCACTCAGAATAAACAAACAGGTATGTTTTTCTCACTGTACAAACCAACCCTGAAACATCCTGATTCCTTCGACTACTTCTACTGTTGTTAAAGACTGTTTGGAGCATATGTTACTTTTAATTTTACTGACCGTCTCAGGTACTAGTCTGAGGGAATGGTTTTACATCTTACTTCCCCTGCAAAGAAGTTCATTTATCTTTTACATGTGAGCGCCAGACTGAAGATGTTGCAGAAGTTAAAAGGTGGTCCATATAAGCACTGCTCTCCGAATGCGGTAAATTTAGGGTATTCATGCCAAATTTATGAACTTAAGTAAAATAGTATATGCAATAGCAACATAAGGCTTGGATTAAAAATTGTAGTCAATCATAGGTTTAAATGTGTTCCATGTTTATTCTAAATCTTGACCGCACACCTGTAAAAATGGCCTTAAGACTAAAAAATACATATGGCTTTTAACATGTACTTCTCATTTTCCCTTCATTCTTCGATTGTTATTACTCCAGTATTATTTCACTGCATAACTATGTAGTTCTATCAAAGCTAAACACAAAGCATACCAGGTCTGAAAACGGAGCAATAAAACTACATTTTAAGACCAATTATGGGTGCTCAGGTAGCACTGCCTCTCTCATTCTTTCTCTCTAACACACACACAGACACACACACCAATGTACATATACACTGGTGCAGAAATACAAAAATACAGTACACTCATTTACTAATTGAGGTGTTTTGGACTGAAATCAAACCAAACATTTCTACATGATCACATCGCAAAAACATTTGCCACATTTTAGCCTGCTTCTACTGCTTCTTCAGGCACTTGTGATCAACTATTTATCATTTTGTGCTGAGACAGAAGTCATTGTAGAAAACCGGAAACTGTACTTCAAGTGTGTCTGATAATGAGATTACTTCTAGCACAGAAGCCCTGCTTGGTTTACCCAGGTGTCCCATGACCCATGAGTCACAAGGTTGCAGGTGGAGAAAGTTTATATCAGAATTAATGTTCTTCTCCAAGAGGTCAGAAAAAATGTCAAATGTTTGTTGTGAAGCTACATTTTTCTGCCAAGGGATGAACACAATTGTATCTGTGGGAGATTTCAAGTGTTTCTCCCATTCTCAGTGTTTAGGTACCATTAGCTCATTTACTTCAACTGTTTCCAGGCCCATTACCTCCAGAAAAAGAAAATGTTTCAGCAATCCTGCCAGACTCAGACATCAGCCCTCAGGAGCTGGGACAGGACCAGCCAGCCCAAACATGGAGAAAAACCCCAGCAATACCACAGGTCGAAATAAAAACACTGATTGTTTCCAGGTATTCTGACTTGTGTGTCTCTTTGGCAGCTGGGACTGCTGGATGTAAAGCCATGGACAAAAAACACAAGGTTTTGTGGATGAAAGTCCAGAGGTGAATAACCAGTAACAGGGCTCCAGACTGACACCAAAATGGTCGCATTTTTTGATGTAGAAAAAATCGTTTTCATCTTGGACAAATCTGACATTAGACCGCCCTAGTTTAACTCTTTTCAAAGTAATTTTTGGTCACACACCTGTCTGAGCACACCGCAGTTACAAAGCACCAGCTACCGCAGCCTGCACTGTGGGGCATTTAGGGAACATTGGTAAATTCTAGTGTCTATCAATAAGAAAATGTCCAGCAAGTGATGTGTTTTACCTGTGACAAGGTGGGAGTTGCAACCAAATGAGAAAGTTCATCACATGGGTGCTACCAGTGAAAAAGTTAGTCTGGAGTCCTGCAGTAAGGTGACATCTCTGACACCATGTCTTATGATGACACTGCTCTTTCTTTTGAATGCAAAACACCACATACTTGATCTAACCCCTCACTTTTACATTTTTGTTTTTTTTGCTTCATATTCTGTCTGCTCTTTCTTCTTTCCTTCCTCCCTCTCCTGTCTCTCCCATATTTCGCTGTAACCCTTCAGTGTCTTCTCCCCTCCCACACGTCTCACTCACTGCAGAAAACTTTATGGTCTGACTTCACTCAGGGATTCACCTATTTAAGGTATACATTTTTTTTCTTGACAGTGAGATCTGATGTATGGACGCGTTCCAGACTACCTCCACTCTTTGTGCAGACATACAAACATATTTTGCACAATAGGCTGCAGCTACAATGTTTATGTCTCCATCCATCACCCATATTTATAGTGACATGTCAGTCTAACAATGCTTACATTGCCAATATAATTTCATTTTTCCTAATGCACATCCTTTAAAGCTGCATTCCATTTGTGGGTACCAAAGACTCATGATATGTGCCCGATTGAGTCACTACAGTTGTTCTGACATAAACGTGACACTGTTTGGAAATCACGACACTTTTGGCACAGTTCCCTTTTCTTTTTGAGGTGTGGAGAGAAAGAACCGACTCCCAATTTTTACAATTCAGACTCTCTCCTTCATCCCCTTTGTCTCTCTCTCTCTCTCTCCCTCTCTTTCTCTCTCTCTCTCACCCCCCTCCCACCCTCTATACTCTCTCTTCTTGGCAGTAGGGAACCAAATAAATGCAGCCCAACAGTCATTGGGGGGTTAGAACAACCCATTTGGTTTAATGAGGTGACCCTATGTGTTTTCTCTCCTTCTCCCCCCCCCCCCCCCCTCCTTTTTTTTCTTGTCTATGTTTCTCTGTGTGTCCCAATTACACAGTGTCCTGTTTTGCATCCTTTACCCTTTTTTTCTGCTCTCACTCATTTTCCCTCCTTCTTTCTAAAGGCCTTGTTGAGCCCTGATAGGCTTGCTGGGGATAAAACCTGGAGCTTGGGAGAGGAGAGGGACATTTTGGAGCAAGATGGCAAGAGGGATGGTGGCCACATACCTGCATGGAGTCCTTCTCCTGGCTCTGCTGAGACCCTCACTGCAAGGAGGTAGGTCCCCTTTACTGCATGCGTGTGGTGCTCAGCTGTGCAGCACCTGTGGATCAGGTGTCACATGAATTTTATGTAGCAGTGTTGGCAGAACAGGGATAAATAGACTCAGGTCCTCTAATCTGTAAGGTAATTTAGTGGGTTTTATATGAGATTTGTGATTTGGAAGATTGTGAGAGCTGCTGCAACTGTGATAATGATGATAGTAATTATAATGGGGTTGTCTAGGACTGTAATAGATACTACAACAATGATCTACCACTGATGTTTTTTCCTAGAAAGCACACTGTAAGAAATGTCCAAACACCTGCCAAAGAGGTGAACTATTTCAGTGCAGTTTCACTGTTGAGAAGTGGTTTTATAAGTGGTTATGGTTCTCATCTAGTCTCTGAAGAAGGTAAAAGTAAAGACTAATAATGGAAATCAAATTCATCTGTTCTACTCTTGTTGTCTTCTCTATACAAGAATCAGACACAGTCATAAATTTTTGTGTGTCCAAATGTTTTCTAGAAAAGTTCCCACTCCTCTCAGAGCGGAGTGTCTAAATGTGTCTTTATTCACATTTGTTGACATCTTGCTGCTGTAACTTTCCACACGCTTTCTGAAAATGTAAAATAAGGGCGACACACTTTAGACCAAACACAGCCTAATAACTTGTTCTCTGTGACCTCACAAATCCCAAGTGTATTATTCATCTCAGCTCTTTCTCCTCTTGAGGCATGAGGTCTGGACAAAAACATTATAGTTAAAGCTTTTAATGAGGTGCTACATCCTATTAAAGGTTTTAATTATAACCGTGTGCTCCAGACCTCATCCCTCTCCAGATGCTCTCTCATTGTCTTGTCTCTGTGCCCTGAGTTGACTGATGTGATGAGGTTCCGCTCAGCTCTTCCTTGTCCTTGTAGACGAGAGCTCCAATGGTTTAAAAGCTGTTCCAGGCTGTTTTTTAAACTGAATTAATACAAGTTCAAGCGAGTCAGAGAATAATGCTGTGTTCAGTCTAAAAAGCAACTGGCGAAACTCATTCTGATTGAAGTTGCAAATATGCAGCTACAAACCAACGTCTGAAATTTGTCCTACCAATCACCGTTCAGCAGACGTCAACATTTTTAGCGCTCCAGCGATGCAGTAAAGCATCAGCCAGTCATCAGCCTTCTTTTCTCTCTCCCCTCATTCTCCTGTTGAATTATGTCTGAAAAACAGAAGTTGGCCAGTTCCCAGTCCTACTCTAGATTTTTTTTAATCGTGACATTAAAACCATCAATGAACACTTGAGCAACATTTGCCTACACTTGGCTATTTGGTAACTTTGATAGTGTGAACATAACATAACATGCCATTGGTTGTTTGATTTCCTTGTTTTGGTTTTACCGAAGGGGAATGGATGACCATCAGTATTTAGGTCTCTCTATTTCTTTGTGACCTTAAATTAAGAGAAAATTAAAAAACAGTCAGCACAAAACATTCATGGTGACTTAATTTTTGGAAGTTTCATAGAGCAGTCAGAAGACCTTAATTAGATAGGAGCCACATAGGGACGTTTGGAACAACTTCACTGGCTACTATCAGGGGGAAAAAGACGAAAGACACATTGCTGTATTATACAATGACCTGAGATGCACAGGTGACACTGTAAAGCTGTTCTTTGCATTAGATGTGTTGCAGGAGTTTTCACCTCTGAATTAGATGAGACACACTGTAAAGGTGACGGATGAGAGGTAAGAAAAGGAAGAGATGAGCAAAGATCTCCAGCCTCAAGTAAAACATGGACACTGTAGGTACAGTGGTCAGTTTTATGCTCCTGGAGAATCCTGATTTAAGTTGTGACTTTTTCTGTGTCTTCCATCCCATCCATTTAGCCGCTTTATCTTAACATGATTAATAGTCTACAGCCATACTCGCGGTTCTGTGACGTTGAGTTAATGCTCACTATTCTTGTATCTCTTGTAAACAAAGAGATTGGACTCAAATTTTGACCTGGTGACGTCACTAAAGTTCACAAAACCCACAAAGGCACCAAAGTGCATTGTAATTAACCCAGTAATTGCAGACACATTTAAATCTGAACCACAAATGTCATGAGGCTGATGGCACTGAAGGAAACAATCCCCAGAGCCAGGCTAGCATAACCTAAAACAGTAATACTGTGATATGAGCAGAGTAATAAAATGAGACAAACATTATTAACTCATTATTGAGATATTAACAACAATGTAGAAAATAATCCTTTCTATCTCTCGTGAATTTGAGAATATAATTGTACGTGTATAATGTTTCATTTCAATAAAGATTTCTCCAAAAACAACAAAAGCTTTTTGGTGAGTTTCTGCTATACACAATCCAGCAGGCAGAGCTGAATGACTGAACAGTTAAGTTATTTACTGTGTTGTTAATGTGCTGTACATGGCATTACTGTGAGATCAGTAACTCACATTCTTTAGGAATCCCTACAGACCTCTTCTTTTCACATCTGGACTGTGGGATCTTAAAAAACGTTTCCTTTTATAGTTATTCGCACTCTGAGTTCTATTTTTGGCTATTGTGATTTGTGAAATACAACATAGGTGTAGAAAAGTGTGAGAATTATGACCGTAGAGGCATGCCTTTCGGATGAAGCGGTGTTTGTTATCAGCTACAGAGAAACTCAGACACCAAGCGCAGAGCTGATAATCGCCATATGCAGGCACACATATACACACACACTTTTTTCCTCTCTGCTTATACAGCATCTAATCCCATTTGTTAAATGTAATCCTTGTTATTTGGACAAATTAAATGGGTAAAGAGCTGGCAAAGAGGAGAAAATTATGCCCCATTAGCTCTGACTGATGACTCATAAATTCCACAAATTCTGTCATCTGTTAGGAGGCCAAAACAACAAAAACACTGTTCACCATTAAACTGTTATGTGTATACAAATGTGTTTTTCTGCTCATGTAAAAAGAACAGCATAAATTACTTTAATTCATAACAAGTAATGTTTTATAAACATGGTTTACTGGAACAGAGCTGCAGAAATGCAGAGATTTAACTTTTAAAAATCGAAATAATACTGCAGTTGGGTTTTGCACGCGATGGTGCTCTGAACTGGTTCTGTTTGTATCAGGTGTATACATACCAGCTGGTGGTGCTGCAGGAGGAGCTGGAGCTGGTGTCGGAGCCGGTGCAGGACCTGGAACTGGATATGGACCAGGTGGGACTGGAACAGGATTTGGGCCTGGAGGAGCCGGGACAGGATTTCAGCCTGGTGGAGGAGTTGGACCAGGAGGAGCTGGCGCTGGTTTAGGAGGATTTGGACCAGGAGCTGGTGGAGGTAGATATTACTCGTTTTTCTGCTCAGTTTTACTGAAAATTACTTCTGTTTGAAGTTATACAATGAATACCAGAGCTGACATGTTTAACTGTTTGAGAAAAGACTTTGACTTATATCACTAGAAGTAAATGCAGTCATCAGCATTCCTTTCAGATGCAGTTGTGTTAATGTAAAATGATACTTGCACATTTAAGATTCTGTCATCACTTATACAAGCACCGTATTTCAATTTACAGTATCTTTTGTTTAAATGATATCAGTGACTGGAGGAGTTCCAGGCTACCAGCCAGGCAAAACAGAAAGTGTGTTTTTATACCTCATAGATAATGACTTCCTCATGCTGATTTCAACCACAAGAAACAAATTTGAATGTAAATTTGTGTATGTTTAAGCTTTCAGCACTTATGTCTGGTCTGTCTTTCTCTACATAAATTTAGAATGTTTTCAACTAACAATCACTCAATTCCTCAGGGGGCTATGGTGGTCAAGGACCAGGAGGAGTGGGACCGGGAGGATTTGGACCAGGAGGGGTCGGACCTGGAGGATATGGACCTGGAGGAGTGGGACCAGGAGGAGTCGGACCGGGAGGGGTCGGACCAGGAGGATTTGGACCAAGGGGAGTCGGACCAGGAGGAGTCGGACCAGGAGGGGTCGGACCAGGAGGAGTCGGACCGGGAGGGTTCAGGCCTGGCATCTTTGGTCCAGGCAGTGGTGGACTTGGAGTTGTACCTGGAGGAGTTGGGGCTGGTAAGTAAAATGTGTCTGGTTGGCATGTTGTATATTTATCTCGTTCACCATCTGTAGAGCAAAGTCTAGCTACATTTCCATCATGTTTATTTAATTGTAATGACTGATTTTTTCTTGCAGGTGTAAAGCCTCCAAAAACAGGTAAGACTTTCAGGTCTGTTTGCTGTTACAGCACTGGTCCAAGATTGTGTTTTGTAGAAGAATGTTGAGAAATTTATGCATGAAAGTATTCAATAGTTTTTATGAGGTGTATAGAAACAAACTCAGAGCATTGTAAAGAGATTTGTCTTGGTATCTTACTTATGTCTCTAGGGGGTGGCTACGGCGGTCGTGGGGCAGGACTGGGAGCTGGAGGTATAGGAGGAGGATTGGGACCGGGCGGAGTAGGGTCAGGTGGTTTTGGACCCGGTGGTGTTGGACCTGGAGGCTATGGAACTGGGCCTGGAGGAGTTGGTCCAGGCGGTTTTGGACCAGGACACACTGGTCCTGGTGGCCAAGGGACAGGTATGAAGTTTTACAGCTGGTGTCAAATTAAAGGAAAAGACTCAAATCAGGACAGAAATGTTTTACTACAGGATAAAGGTGATCACTCAAAACAACTTCAAATTAACAACTATCTGTTAATTTGTCACTTATCTGTAGTTCATCAAAAATTATAGATCTTAAATTTCTTGAAAGCATTACATTTTAAGGGTTTGTCTCTCCTGCACCCAGGAAAATGTGGAAAGTCAGTAGTCAAATGTTTGAAATACAATACAAAACATCACTCTCATTATATACAAGAGCACTCACTGTACAATGGGATTAGCTACAGTTAATAACTGTTAGTACTGCTTGTTAGAAATGAGCAAAATATTGCACAACTGGATAAATACTAATACTTTTTTAAGGCCCCAATTATTTATTCGATAGTAAGATAGTAAGAGTCATGAACACAACCATCATTGTAAGGTAATATTCAATTATCAATATTGCCTGCTATATTTACTTGCATCATATGACCTTCACAATAAGGGGAAGTTCGCTGCACACATGGACCCGCGGTCAGCCCCTCTACTGTAAATATTGTTCCTCTGGTCAGTTCATTGCAGCAGGATAAGAACTGCATACATGTACCATTATTTCATTTCCTCATTACCTCAAGGTTATAAGCTATTGTTGGGGGGCCACCCACCCTCACCCACACACACATATGCACACATACAGTGATAAAGGCTAATGCATTAGGCATGGCAGGCCCCTGATAAAGGACGGAAGTCATCACGTCAGTCAGAAAGACTGATTTGCTTTGGAATTTCAGGCCTCTCTGTTTTTCATCCCCAAAACATGTGAGTTGCCTGTGCAGGATGAAGAATGTTGGTGATAATATCCAAACGATTCTTAAGAGGTTAAGCCTCGGCTTTGTGGAACCTTTTGAAATCCACCCATTATACTGCTGGCTAAAAAAACGGGTCAGTGTAAGAACAGGAAACAGACACATATGTCACCTTTTCCAGTTTACCAAAAGTCTGACCATCACAGCTGAACACATTTTTGAATCCATACAACACAATAATGTGCACTGGGTTTGTGTGTTTCCTTGCTCCACCCTGAAGAACAAGATGCTAACATCCCATTGCTTGTTCAGGTGAGCAAGCAATGGGAGGCATGTTTTGTGAATACTGGACTATAATTTTAAAAAATACACAAAGTCAAGGCAAAACTGTGCAAATGAACACAGTGACCTGGAGCTACAACTACAAAATACATTTTCACTGTTTCACACAGGGAGTGACAGAATTGAATTTATACACGACACAGGCTTCTGTTCCCTCTTTAAAACCATGTAAATGTTACTGACCCAACTACAGACAAACCCTACATAAGATTAAAGAGGTTTGAAAGTCCAACAACCACACTCCAAACAAACACCCTCATGGAGGACAAATGAATCCTTGTGAGGTTTCTCTTGGGCAGCCATGACACATGTGTAACATTAGAAAAGGGCGGATCTGCGGAGGGACACCCTAAATTCATTAATGTATGATTTAGAGTTTAATGTCGCATGAGCAAATTTAGGAAGCACTCAGTACTGCTTCTCTTTTATCTCCTCACCAGGATATGGAGGGCTTGGAGCAGGGGGAGTGGGTGGTGGAGCCCTTGGAGCAGGAGGCATTGGGACTGGCGGAGGTCAGTGGTTTTCATTTGGCCCCATCTGTTGTGTGTCTTTCGTGTGTAATTTCCATACACTTCCTGGGTCTCTGTGATCCACATACCACAATTTGTCTAAACAATGTGTGTGAAAAAAAACACTGAAAATGAACCAGAAATGTTCTTCACCAACACATAAACTGGACAGCATTCTTTTGCCCTTAAAGCAAACAATTACCTTTACTATTGATGTAATGCTTACCTTCAAGGACATATCCATAGTAAGCAAAGATCTGTCCTGGCGCAGGTGGCTATGGACCAGGTGGTGTGATTCAATACCCAGGAATTGGTCCAAAACCTCCTAAAACAGGTAACAACTCTTCATGTTCATTAATCAATAATACACAGCTTTAATAATTGAAATAAGAATGATTTTTGTATTGTTTCACCTTAGGTGGTGTTGGAACATCGCTTGGAGGAACAGGTTATGGGCCCGGTGGTGCAGGGTTTGGGCCTGGTGGAGCAGGATTTGGGCCTGGTGGTGCAGGGGTGGGGCCTGGTGGTGCTGGGGTAGGGCCAGGTGGAGCAGGATTTGGGCCTGGTGGTGCAGGAGTTGGGCCTGGTGGTGCTGGGGTAGGGCCAGGTGGAGCAGGATTTGGGCCTGGTGGTGCAGGAGTTGGGCCTGGTGGTGCAGGGGTAGGGCCAGGTGGTGCTGGATTTGGACCGGGTGGTGCAGGAGTGGGGCCTGGTGGAACAGGATTTGGGCCTGGCGGTGCAGGAGTGGGGCCTGGTGGTACAGGAGTTGGGCCTGGGGGTGCAGGGGTGGGACCAGGTGGAACAGGATTTGGGCCTGGTGGTACAGGAGTGCAGCCTGGTGGAACAGGATTTGGGCCTGGTGGTGCAGGATTTGGGCCTGGTGGTGCCGGAGTTGGGCCAGGAGGAGGAGTGAGTCCGGGTGGAGCTGCTGTGCCTGGTGGAGGTAGATCATAAGACTCACATGATACTATAGTGTAAAGAACAGCATACATACTGTATGTATTCTGCAATTGAGAAGTTGTTCTTGAAGATTAAATGCAATTAAGTAAGCACATACATTAACATTTGTTAAAACGAGGGATATTGTCTTAATAAAAAAAATGCCCAGCTGCTATTTAAACTTTGTGTGCAAAATGTTTTGTCCACTAATGTGACTTTTTCGTGTTTCAGCTCCACTGCTACCACAGACTGGTACTACAGGGGGAGGACCAGGAGGAAAGAGTGGTGGAAAAGCATCAAAACAAGTTCCAGGTAAAGACCTAAAGAGCAAAACCCATTTGTTACTTAATGTTGTGCAACGCCAGTTTAGTTTAAGTTTAAAATCAACCAAAAACACTGATAATTTGGGGGCAATATATCCTAAATATGAGCATGGTGTCACACAGGCATTGGAGTGCCTGGACTCTATCAAGGTGGATTTGTACCAGGACAAGGTATGCTGTAACACAGAAGACAAATGACAAACGTATGAATACATGTATTAAACAATGTGGTAATACAAGACTGTGAGGGATTCTGTGTGGTTACAGAAAAAGTTGTGTTTTTCCATCTCCTCTGGTCAGGTTTTGGAGGCCGCGGTGTTCTCCCTGGAGTGGCCACAGGATCTGGACTTGGCCCTCAGACTGGTATGTAAATGTGCTCTATGTTAATGAATCCTGGAGCATCACATCTTGGCATGGCATACATGCCTAAAAATAAAAAGTGTTGCGTTATTCTTTGCAGGGGCTGGAGTACTTGGTCAGGGGGGTGTTGGACCAGGAGCAGCAGGCAGTAAGTGTCATGAAGTCCAAGAGCTACAAGCTGTGTTGTATTATAATCAGATACTGTATGTTGTGCATTACTTGATCTTTAATATTAAAAGAATAATCAAGAATAAAAAATGTTATACAAGGTGGTATTTCAGTACACAGCATGAGTATCTGTATAAGGTCTATTTCTTAACTTAGATGGTCGTGGACAGCAGCTGCCTGGGGTTTTCCGTGGATACCCTCTTATATCACCAAAATCAGGTACACAGCAACAAGCAATGTAATAAAGTCTCCTCCTGCATGTATTGTTACATGATGTCAATAATAAATGTAGAGGAGGAAATCTGACAAAATGAAAAATGATTTATCTTTTCAATTACAGGTGCAGGAAAATCGAAGAATCCAGCCAAAGCTGCAGCTAAATATGGTATAGACATATTAGTTGAGGTGTCAACCTCATTTTCAACATGTGTTGCAAAAAAGGGGATATAATGCATTACCATTGACTAACAAGTTAGTATGTAAATACTCAGTACTAATATTTTTGTATCTTTACCTGTTTTTTCATGAGGTGGAGCTGGAGCTGGAGCTGGAGCTGGAGCTGGCCAGGGAGGAACTCTGGGTGGTGGGGCTGGAAGAGGAGGCACACCTGGATTTGGAGGCGGAGCTGGAACAGGAGGCGGGCCTGGAGCGGTACCTGGATTTGGTGGCGGAGCTGGAACAGGAGGGGGGCCTGGAGTAGGCAGCAGCATACCTGGTTTAGGTAAATCTTATGTGTATCTTTTTCAGCTCTATTTTTTCTGTTCCTATATAGCATTCCTGGGATATGTTTAACAATCATGCCAAAAATGAAATTTCCTTTCATTGTTAAATATGATTTAGGTTGGTGCAGGTCATTTTGTGTTTCAGTAACTATACACTACATGCCATAGGTTATGGACCTGGCTCAGCCAAAGCACGCAAATATGGTGAGATATGTTTGTACATTTTTATAAAATACCAAAATAAACTGGTGAATACAAAGTGGATGCATTTAATAACACTAAAAATGCCTTTAATCTCTCCAGGCAGTGGAGGCACTGGGGCAGCTGGAAGCCTGGGAGCTGGTGGTCTCGGCACAGCAGGAGGACCTGCTTCTGGGATTGGGGCAGGTGGGGTAGGTGGTGGCTATGGTTTTGGTCCAGGTGGTGCAGGCACTGGCGCAGCTGGAGGCCTTGGAGGCGGAAGACTGGGAGGAGGAGTTGGCCTCGGTACAGGTGTGGGACCTGGCTCAGGGGTTGGTTTTGGTCCAGGGGGTGCTGGCACTGGGCAAGGTGGTCTTGGCTATGGTCCTGGTGGTGCTGGCACTGGGCCAGGTGGTCTTGGCTATGGTCCTGGTGGTGCTGGAACTGGGCCAGGTGGTCTTGGCTATGGTCCTGGTGGCGCTGGCCTTGGATCAGGAGGTGCAGGAACAGGACCTGGAGGTAATTATGAATCATATGATTTATGGTTTTAGAAAA
>OMNN01084081.1:0-58594 GCA_900302755.1 Chromis chromis | reverse complement strand
ACCACCTGCCTAATATTGTGTTGGTCCCCCTTATGTGGTCAAAAATGCTCTGAACCATTGGGCATGGACAAGAGGACCTCTCAGGGTGTCCTATGGGGTCTGGCACCAGGACGTTGGCAGTGGATCCTTTGGGTACTCTGGGTTGTGCAGTGGGGCCTCTGTCAATCAAACTTATTCCACTGCATCCTGTTGATGCTTGATCAGAATGAGGTCTAGGAAGTTTGGAGGTCAAATCAACATCTTGGGCCATTGTCATGTTCCTCAAGATGTTCCTGATTGTTTGATGTTGTTTCCATGTGGTGGGGTGCATTTTCCTGCAGGGGTAGGCCAGTGACATTTGGGATTTCCATTTGCATGAGGGAGTGTGTTTGTTCTGGGACAATGTTTATTTGGTTGTCTAAGTCTCATCAACACGGATGCTGAAATCCAAGGTTTTCCAGCAGAACACCACATAGAACCAATATGATCAATGCTATTCACTTGACCTGTCAGTGGTCATAATGTTGTGGCTGATCGGTGTATCAGCTGATCTTGTTTATTTATATACATATATGTATTTGAATATTATTTGAGAAGGGAAAATGACAGGATCAATGTATTTTACGAACTAGTTAGCATGTTACTACGAAGACACCGCTCGACTCCGTACCACTGTACTCTGCTACATGAGCTGCAGGCAGCCCTGAGAGAATTATAAAGAATGGAGTTGGAGGACAGACACTGTCACTACTTCAGCAGCCTGACATGTAGGGCTTTCAATAGTACTACTGCCTTTACTGATACTGCTCATTGATCCAGTACTTTAACTGTGCTCATATCAGTTGTTTTGCTTATTTCCTTTAGCAGAAAAAAACAAACTAATTAAGAACGGAATTAACATTGCTATATTGTCTCCCTTTGTTTATAAAATTGAGGTATTTATAGTTTTGCTGTAGAACAAGTTATAGTACTACTTCTACCACTGCCAACGCCAACATTCAGTTCAAGAAAGAGTCAAAATAAAGCGAGACAGAATTTGCCTGCAGCTCCCAAATCACTAAATCTGTCCCTCGCACAGTCTCCCAAAGAGATCTCGCCTCTGGACAGGGAACAGCGAACAATGCATAAAAGATGAATTAGAAACAGAGATGGTGTGATAAAATGTGCAAGATAATTTATGTAGCAATAATAAATGGGAAATCTATTTTCTTAAATTCTCCAGTACTGATAACATCGGAGCTTATTGATGCTACGGTCTTTAATAATTTTGCCTCAGGGCCTGTTTAACACCTGGGTTTTGGTTCTCATCTCTACTGAAAAAAAGGGTGTGAGACTGATAGAACCATAAGATATACGTCAGTTCAATGTGGTATTTTTGGTTTATAACTTGCATTTGCTTGCACCAAGTGTATCTGATGACTGCGGAAACTATATTTTATTCAATCATATTATATTTGTCCCTTGTTTAAAGCTCCTTAGAAACATACAGTATTTTCAAGGTAGATTTTTTTCGTAGCTTTAGCTCATCACTCCTTGCAGCGATCTGAGAAAGCAGCTAAAAGACAAGGAGACGCACAAGCAGCTCAGTTTTACCTTCAAATAAAGCTGCTTAGAAGGAGCTGTTGATTTGTTTACAGCCTCTCTGGTTGTCTCACTGTTCCTGTCTGACTTTGTTGCGGTCATGTCACCGTGTTCCTAGATCTTAGAAATTAACCGAGTACAAAGGAAATGGCAAAACTACAAACTTAAACCCCCAAGTTACTATAAACTTATATCATAAATTCAGCATCATGGCATTTAAGATGAATCACGACTCCTGTTAAACCTAAAAAATGTCACGTGTGTATAGAAATTGACACTTACAGACTGGATTTAAATATAAGAATGCACTGTCAATGTGTGTGACTGTGTGTGACGGTACCTTAAGTTCCTCCTCCATCTCAGAAATCTTCCTTTCTAGAGCTCTTCTTTCCTGTTGGGTGGAGGACAGCAGGTTAACTCTGAACTCACACACGTCATAGAAACAATCAGCAGCAAACACGCTTCAGTGCAGGCTCTACACACGGCAGTAAACAGGAGGTGTGGAAGATGGTGAGGGTGTAGCGACAGCACACAAATGAACACACGCATGTTTTGTGAGGCGTCTGCAAGCAGCAGCCAGGTCAGACCTACATAATCAGTGAGGTCTACGTAATTTACATCCAAAAAGCAGGAATGAAGTCAAGAAATGGGTATGTAGATGTTTAGAAGTTGAGCTGGATGGTACGTTAATGAAATGACTCATGGACAGGGAGGTCAGAATGTCTTTTTTGAAGCAAAAAAGGACATTGCTGTGTTGCAAAAAGATGTAAGGACAAATGAATGGTGATCCAAAATGTTGCTTAAGGGCTTAAAAATAGTGGATGAAGTTCACATATCTACAGGTTATGATGTCATGGCTACACAGCTGCAGCTGAAGACGCCAGCGTTATTACTGAATGAGTGACAACACACATGCACAGGTTCTTTAAAACAGATGTTCAACAACCAACAATCTTCCTAAACAAATGGAGATAGACACACTTTCACACACTCAAAAATAAGAAGTTAAGCAGTCTTGAGAAGTGGTGACCACACGCTGCCTCTGAGGTTCAAAAACAGGTGAAAGAGAGGGTGGCAGTGTTCTGGGTGGCGTGGAGGGAGGGCGTCCCTTTGACCCCAGCTACAAGGGCATGTGTGACACGACAGCCAGCAGCAGAGAGGAGACTGATACAAAAACTCAGGGGAAGATCATACCACCACCCAGATGATATTGGGGCCTGCTTGTTACCTTCAGACATAAACCCATTGGCAGTGTTACTGTGATGTTTAAAGCAGGTCGGATTTAATCAAAATAACTGACAAATACTTCTCAATCCATATTTATCCTGACATTAGAGAGAGACAGAAGTTACATATATTCTGAGTTAAGTTCATGGTGTTAATAAACAAAGAGGTGGGTTAAAAAAATAATTCTGTCATTACCCTTTTCTCCATCTCAAGCTGTGATCGGTCAGCATAGCGTTCCTGCCTCTGTAATGAAAAACAAAACACAATGGAACACATTAGAAAACTTATCGCATTAAGATTTTTACTGATCAGCTGAAGCAGTAAGAGCTCAGCATACCTGTGTGGCCTTCTCTAGTTGTAGCTTCAAGTCTGCCAGCTCCAGGTCTGTGTCACGTAACTGGGCCTTCAACTTCTCGTTCTCAGCTAAGATCTGCTCGTAGAGCTGAAGAGAGAACCAGACGGATCCAGTGGTCAACAAGGGAAACAATCAAATTAATCAACTACCTTGAGGGCAGGTTTAATTCCTCTAGTGTTCAGCCTGTACTGGTATTGGACTGTGTAGTCAATTACACAGCAAGTGTGATCATAAAATGAGATTTGTTATCTAGGTCCATGTGCATTCTTAAATCCCCTTATAACCTTTGCTTATAGCATGGCCTATGATTATGTATTTTAGACAGATTATTTCAAATGACATAATGGTATTTATCTTTAAGTGAACAGAGGCCTGGAATATGGATTTACTTTACGAGAAAAAATGTTTTTTTTATACAGTGATTAATCAGATTTCTCATGGCACTGAAGAAAAACACTTAAGGACACTTTTTTTAAAACCAGCAATGGATTATTGTGACATTTTATACATTCAGTCATCAGCAGCAACACTTAAGCCCTCAGACACCGTTTATCACTGCGTTAAGATTTATGATTGGTGATAATTACAATACTCATCACAGTGAGCTGTATAATATGGTTGGATGACTCCGACTCTCCGTAAGGTGTGATACTGTCACTGGGTTATATTTATTTATAAGGCTCTCACTGCATTTTTACCCCCTTACATTAATGCATTGCTGTCTTTCAATGCAGGATGTTAATGTATTTGAAGTTTATATAAAGGTCGTAGCCATAGACTGAACTCTCATCATTTGTGATAATCCTTGACATGAAGCTTGGGTTGGTTTGGCACAGAATTTAATGTGTTGGGTTTTTTTTTGCAAGTCGGAGGTGCATGGTGAAATTGCAAGTGTGGACTGTAGCACTGTGGCAGGAGCACTGCGAGCTGTATATCGCTGCACAGAAAGACTACTTTTAAGGGGATACCAGCCCAATTTTAATTAGATATTATTTTTGGCTTCAATGTTTACAGTCCTGGAAATGCTTGATCCCACCTTGCCCTCTTCAGACGCATATGTATGTACAAAAGTTATAGAACAAATTCAAGAATCCATACAAAGCTAGTCGGATTAGCCTTAAATGAACAAAATATAATCCTGTGCATATGTATAATTTGGCACTTTAAAAAATACTGAATTTATACCTTCTTATAGTCAGTGGTGTCGTCTCTATCCAGTCGGCTTGAATATGGCCTTCGACTCTCACCATAGCTACGGCTATAAAGAGCGTCGTTGCGATCTAAGGATGAAGTGCTCTCATTCCTGCAACAGAAATGACAGGCACTTGTTAATAACCAAACACTTTAGTCACGCAGAGAAACGTAACATGTGAATGACAACAAGGATAATATGAAGGGAGTAAACATACCTGGACAATCTGTCACTCTGTAAGGAAACAAAAAAAAAGCCCATTGTTAATGTCTGCAGATAGAAAAATACTATATGACTGCTAATATATTCACAAATTCATTTAAGAATGGCATTAATAGAGAAGTAATATATACAAAAAACAAACTGAACAGCAGGATGAAATCAATTATTCACTTGAGACGACAGCCTCCTCAGTATGTCTCAGCACTTGAACTTCACTCCCATGCAGTCAGCCTCCTACAAACTGCTCTACATGCAAATACATACACAGCAATCTCTAAACAGCTGACAGCTAGTGCCTTCGAGGCCCGCTGCCTCTCCAG
Organism: Chromis chromis; assembly: GCA_900302755.1. Taxonomy (NCBI): domain Eukaryota; kingdom Metazoa; phylum Chordata; class Actinopteri; family Pomacentridae; genus Chromis; species Chromis chromis. The sequence goes on along the minus strand of OMNN01084081.1, from coordinate 53,718 downwards.
GCCGGCTGTGCTTGTGCAGTGCCACAGCAGCAGCCCCTCAGAACGGAGCCAGACATCAGATAGGGAGGTCAGGTTGGAGGGTTGGTCTTCCAGCTATTTTAAAATGGCAGGCTCCTTCCTGAGGCGGTGACACAACAATGCTACAGTATGAGTGGAGAAGTCCTGAGAGTGCTTCCAGGGAAAAACGATTAGATATACAGCCAGCTTGGCACTACTTGATGCGTGACTGGAGAGAAGACGGGAGAAATTTAGCCATATTCTGGACATGATTGGTGAATAACAAAGCAATAGCCTTTTTATCTTTTTTGTTTATGTATTAAATGTCTCATGCACCAATCAGGAAGCATTCCAGCATTTTGCTTTAGTTCCAATACTCAAATCTGGATGAGTTTGGATGATTTTATAAGTTGGACAACACATGCAATCTCAACTTTTCAAGAGTCTGTTCGGAAAAGTTTAACATTTAATATTTTGATACTTGCAATAAAAAGAGCCAAGCTGGGAAGGAGCTGACTCCAGAGGTTTTCCTGTGTGCTTCTGTATCTCCAGGCAGAGATAATATCTTGTTTCCTATTTAGTGCTTCGCTGCTGCTCCACCCTTTTTACTGTCCTAATGTAAGTGATGGCTAACAGCTATTTCATCACATCCTCGTTTCCCCGTTGACATGTACACAAACAACAACTGGCTGCTCTCGCTGTTATGCTGCAAACGACACTCCCCTCCAAACAAGAATTTCACCCAGCCAGCAATATTTTCACAATGCTGCCCTCTCTGCCCTTTGCTGCATCTCCCATGGACAGCATTAATGCATTTAATTAGATTCCAAAGCTTATTTATGGTTATTATTTTTACTTCAGGGACCGAAAGACTGGATAATTTATTCCTTACATGTTATTTCTAGTAGAACTTCTCGCTTATAGTGACTATATTTGCACAAAAGAGCACAAAAAGCATATACTGAGGGTTCAAAAGTGTTTTCATTCCTCTTAGAATCTTATATCCAAATTTCAAATTGGAAAAATTCTCTGCTATCTCATTCGTGTGTGTGTATGCTTTGACCGCAAAGACCCGGACTTCCTTTTCCTTTGTGGACATGCATGTTTTGAAAACCTACTGATCTATGGCGGGGTCACCTCGGCAAACCAGACAATCACCGGAAGATGGAAACGGGGGAGCAGTAAAAATTCAAAGGCAGCAGACAGTGAGAAGAAAAGTTAAGTGGGAGGGGAGGAAATCATAGCTGTACAGGACATAGTGGGAATATCAAAGACTTGTGGACTTCCTTGGCCTCGACTAAATGAGATGAGACATGAGGAAGGACCAGAATAGAGAATAAATGCAGAAGGGCAAAAATCAAACGGAAGTACAAGAAAAGTAATAGGACCGGTTTGATTTGGTTGACAGGCCAGAGGGCTCCTACTGAAGTCAGTCTTATCGACTTTCTGGGTTTGAGATGAGTTACCTGTGGCTCTCCCTTGGTGCTGCCCTCCTCCGAGTCCGACTGCTGGTCAGGGTCATTTTCATCACCCTGGAATTAAACAAAAAAAGACAGGAGGGTCAGACAGTTTTTGGCTCTCGCTATGCAAATGATCAAAGAGGAACACTTGGGGTTGTGTTCTGAACTGCTGCACCTCACAAAGAGTGCAACGAATACTTAAGTAACTAGTTCTTAAAAAATAACTTCAAACATCTCTTACATCTTGAGTCCAGAAGGAGACCCCAGTGGAGCGTCTCTTCTCGCGGGGCCGCCTGCGATCCCGTATGGAGCGAGGCTTGTCCTCTCCCTCCTTCTCCTCCTCCTTTTTGTCCGTTTCTGTCCATCGAGGAGAATATCAAATGAAGAAAAGATCTATTAAATTACACCTGGAGCATATGATTTTCATATAATCATTTCTTAAAGTAGCCAACGGTTGGCAGTAGGGCAGCATTGAACTCAAACCCATCATGCTACAACTTTTTTGCTGCTTGATACAAAAAGGAAACGTCTAATTCCCTATGACTAATCTACAAGACAAGTCTGTCAGAAAGAACATAATTTACTCAGATTCAAGGCTTCTTGAATACACTAGGTTTTTTTCCCCTTAACATTATTGACAAGAGACAAAGTTTGGTGACATTCAGGCTCCATATGTGCACAGCAACATGAGTGAGGAACAGGATTTAGTGGCACAAAGAAATGCAACGTCAGTTATAGGGAACTCTTTCGGCAACATAAAGGATGGCGCTGACCAAAAAAGGTCCTCTGTTCAGTGTCATGCAATTGTTGCCACTATACGAGGCAACACAACTAATTAGTTTGACCATTTAAATCAGCACCACAAAGTTCTGTATGAGTAGTGCAAAGCCAGATCTGAAAGCCATCCCAAGCAAAAAACTATTTTGGATGCCTCTGCCTTTGTTACACCATTTTCAGCTTTAAAATGTATTCGTTTTTCCTTGATGCAGATGCACTCCCCTACAAAAATCACACAAATTATTCTACAATTATATTTTTTTCTAAATACCCTTATTCAGATCATCGAGTGGAAATGCCTGTATCTTTTTAAATCGTTATATATAGAACACAGAAAAACTAAACATCCCAATGTCAGGTTTTTTCCATTATCGAGCAGACCTAGTTGACATCCTCATAGTTTCAATCGTAGCATCTGGACTTAGGTGAGCTAGCTCGAAGACACCGTTCACACCTGGCCACAAAGATCCCTAACAAAACCCCATTTTGAGAGGGAATGACCTAACGACTCGCATAATGAGGGAGGGGCAACGCTCACCCAGCAGACTGGAGTTTCAATAGTGTTAATGGCCCCTGAAGAGTATAAAATCTGGAACTCCCAACCAGTCAGTATAGAACTGATGAAGCCGCTTGGATTAGAGGTGAAACGTCTTCGAGCTAACTCAACCAAGTCCAGATGCTACGATTGAAACTACAAGGATAAGCATGACCTGGAGGACTGAGAACCTTCACAGACTTAGTTGACAGTAAGTATAGTTAGATAGTAAATAGTAAATATAGTGTATAGTATAGTATAGTATATGTTTTGTATATTTGTAGCTAGTCTGCCATCTTGTGAAATGTTCGTCAAAGTCACAGTTTGTATGTGGAAAGTCTAGACATTACGTTACAACAAAAGGGAAAATATAGCATCTGTTTTTACATATCGTGTTTTTATGTTGACAACAGTGTGCAAACACCCGGCTAATCCTATCAAGAATACAGTTTCAGGTCAAACGAGGAATGATCTGACTGCACAAGGCACACTCATGACAAGTTGACTTGGCTCTTGTTCAGAGAAAAAAAAAGCTTTGGTCACAGAACAATGTGGTCACTGTTTCCTTCAGTTGAACAGACTAAAGCTGCTTTCTGTTTCCCAGGGATGCTTCATGGATTTATTTGTTAATAGAAGAGGTACTTTATTTAAAAGGCAACTCAATCCCTTTCTGTCTCAATGCTCCTAATCAGCATGTGGCAGTTTGCCCATGTGAATGTAGACCTGTGCAGACAGAAACGGCATCAGGTGGAATCCAGTAGTCATGCATCTACATGCTGTGCCTATATGGCTTTATGTCAGTTATTTTGCCCACAATGTAATGATAGTTAAGCTGGTCAAAATGGCTTGTTAGCAATGTTAGCACAGCAATCTCAGCCCACTGTAAAAAACAACAGCTATGTTTTAGTTCAAACAGAGCAATAGTCTGAGCCAAATAAGGGAGTTACAGTATAATTCTAAAAACAGACACCTTTGACGTGTAGTGGTTAATTCATCATGGATAACAAACTGAGTAGCTGAACTTGTTGTCTATGCCAGTAGCTGCTGTGCAGTCAAGAAAATCTCTGGTCATATTTTTCAGCATTGCTGCTGTTTGTCCATAGTATTTTCTACAGTTAAGTAACCAAGCCACTGCTTCATGTATACACCAAAATCGGCACATTTGGTGTACGTGAATGGTCATGTGATATGAGTTTTCAGGTTTAGCATGCACTGAGATTATTACTGAAACGCTGCTAAAATACTCATCTGGACAGAGACCGTCTTTGTTGTAAAATGCTGTTTTAAAATAAAGATATGGTGGTTGTAGCCTCATTTAATTTGAAGCTCAGTTCAGTTCAAACTAATAACTAACTAGATATACTTGACACTTACACAAAAGCTGATTACGATCAGCTAGTGCGACATACTGCAGATTTAAAATTTAAAGTATAAACATGTAAAATTATAATTAAATTCCTGACTGGAACAAAAACCAACCTTGTATTGGCTATGCAGCCAAGCTACAATGAATGAATAGCTACAAAATTAGTGCATCTTATCATAGGTGTGTCAGGGGCATTATTAAACCCCTTGAAGCAACATTAAGTGATATTATTTTGCCACAACTGCCTCTTTTAACTAGACAAACTGTCCCACACCAAGGCTCAATACAGAGTAATTACAGGAGCCTTTTATCAGTGCAAACTATTTAAAGCCATAAATACTGCAAACAGCTAAGGTTGGAAAAGTACATTTGATATGAGAAAAAAGCACTTTTCTCTGCCTTTTCCATATTTGAACGACACTGACCTTTTTCTGTATCTCTGGAGGAACGGCTATAGGAGGAGGTGATTCCCGTCAGACTGTTAGGCCTGTTGAGGGAGCTGGAACTGGAGGACAATGTGGTGCTAGAGTAGGAAGGGGTGGAGGCAGTGCTGAGTGTGGAAATGGCAGACGTGGAGGAGGAAGATGAAGGCCGATAACGCTGGAAGGGACAAAGGAGGCAGAGAGAGAGGACAAAAAAAAAAAAGACAGGTAAGAGGGACAGCATAGCCAAACATTCAAGGTGTAAATTACTGTGAGGTTGCAATGACCTGTCTCAGGGAAGTAATAACAAAGAGGAGAAACGTACCTCTTCGAAGCTGCGGTACTTCGATCGGTAATCGTCGTCCTTCGTCTCCGTCTCCTTCTTCTCCTCTTGCTTCTCCTTGTCCTGCTTCTCTTTCTCCTCCTTCTCCTCCTCTCTGGTCTTTGGGGGACGACTCCTGCCGATTGTTTTCTCAGCCTCTTGCAGGTCAGTCAGAGTCACACCCTGGAAAAAAAAAGTAAATTTTTCGTTCTTTCTTGCTTGGGTGACTGTTTTTAATTTTACAATTACAATACTTATTATTATTATTATTACTAGTTGTTGTTCGAGATCTGCGGGAGAATTTGTGGTCTGTGATGTTTGATTTCTGGTATCATAGAGTCTGAAAACCAGTGGCACAGTACAGGTAAATCGTATTTAGACAAAAGCTCAAATTCTGTCATCTTGTAAAAATAATCAGCTTTTGCTCATAAAAGTAAAGTAGCTAAGTGCTGCTTGTATACACAAAAAGTCAAGGCTGTCTCAACAAGAATGACAACTCTCACCTTAACAGTCTATGGCAATTAAACCATAATGCAAAGCAGGGACTCTCACAGGTCACCATTTGTTATCATTTTGTTTTGATGTGAGACGCCATAATCATGTTGCGTATTAGTAGTTTAACTTTAGTGACTGTTTTGATCAGGTTGAGGGACTGATTACAAATAAAGTGTCAACACGTGGAAGGTGATGTAGGTGATAACTAACCTGAGTGGACCTCCTTGACTGTCGAGCCTGTCTGGAGCGAGCTTTCCTCTGAGACTCTGACTCCTCGTCTCGCACTGGCGTCAGGTATGACCTGAAAACACACAGAGGTTAACAAACACTTAACATGTAAAAATACTCTTATGCATGACAGAATTGTTTTTCTGAATAGGCGAACCATCTATATATCTTCCTCGTCAGTATCGCCATCATGCACAGTAGACACTTAAAGGTTACACAAAGGGGAAATGGCCTCTATAATTTACAGATTAGCAGGAAAAATAAACAAAGGATACGCTCGCTCACACAACACATACAGTCTTAAGAGTAGCAGGTTCTTTCCTTTGACTTTGGGTGTGTTCAGTGTCAAGCATGTAACTGACGGAATCCACTCTGGACATTTGTTTTCTCTAATTACTGCTGTACTGGTGAACAATGAGGCAGGTAATTTCCCGAGTGGTGTGTTTCCACGCATCACTTTTCTTTTCCCAAGTAGCTCATTAAATTTGAATAACATTAATGGAGGAACCCCTCGACTACCAATTTTCCTCCATTTTGTTCTGAGTGCTTCATGTAGAGTTGGAGTATGAAAAAAATCCTGTGCTTTAGTTTCACAAAAGACTCAAAACAGCCATTTGTAATTCACTACTGTGTGTCAGAGATGTACATTTGTTAGTGTGACATGAAGTTGCCACAAAAAGTTAGGGGGAGGTAATCGATTTATTGCCATTGATAATTTACCCGATTAAAAATACGCTAACTGGTCAGGCAGAAGACGAGGGACATGCATGTCAGAAAATGTATTGTACATTAGCTGTGGAACTTGGTTGATCCACCAGGTGAAGCCTCTTATAGCTTAATAAAGATGAAGACTGCAGGTTGTTTGCGATGTTTGACACTGCAGCGCCCAGAGGAGGCGGTCACTCAGACTACGGATAGTTCTGTGCTGGCAGTCACACAGTACCATGGATATGTTAACGTTCAAATCCAAATTGTTAAATGAGTAGTTTAGTTGTGATTGTTATTTCAGTTATGTTGTGTTTGAATTCTGATTTTTGTAGATGGGTGAAGTGGTTTTCAGTGTGGGGGTTTAACTAGCAAGGAGCCACCATGACAGAGACTTCTGTAGCGGTTAACGACTTCCAGCCAGTGCACTTAAGTAGAACACAAACCCAGATTTACCAGGACAGCATTCCTATTGGCGAGTAGCTAATGATGACGAGCAGATTTTGCTGTAAGTATCCATGGTCAAAAATGTCTTCATCAGCACAACAGCAATAACAATTAGTTGGATATTGATTGATAAAGTGGGGGGCAATGGGCTTAGGAAACTGTTTAAAATTTGCATCCCTACTAGTGATGTTCATGATTATTGTTTAACTGATTCCCATTAATGAATTAACTGATTAAAAATATATCAACCGATGGGGCAGAGGACGAAGGACATGCATGCATCCTGGTTGCACCACTAGGTGGAGCCTCTTACCATTTTGTTATTGCTTAATACTGTAACGACCCAACAAGGTGGTGACTACAGGCAGTTCCATGTTGGTGGGTGTAATAATGTGGGGGTTTAGTTAACAACAGGCCACCATCACAGAGATTTGTATTGGGATCAATGGATTGCAGCCAGCACTCACAATTGCAAGACAACCCTTGCTTTATTAGGACAATGTTCCCAGTGCCAGGTGGCTGTGTAACCAATCTATTTCTGATGGGAAAATCACGTGTCCATAGTTGAAAAGTACTGACAGTACCAGAAGAAAGTCTGCTGTATCTATCTATCTGTAAAGAAAACTGTTCAAAATGTGCATGTCTAATCCCTACTGTGGAGGATTTCCTCACATAGCAGAGGCAACACGTTCCTGAAAAAGAAAAACATAATGGCTGTTTCGCCTCCAAGATAAAGCTTTCAGAAGGATTCATATCTCTATGTTTAACCTTTTGCCACAACAGTTTTAGGCTCAACAAGCATCACAGTTTGAGAAATGAAACAGTAAGCTGTTCCGTCAGCCTGGAGCACACCTCTGTTGGCCACACAGGAGTATGAACTCATTTAGTGCAGAATGGAGCCTTGGCCTTTGAGGAAAATGTGCTGCTTCTGCCCACCTTCCTTATAAGGAGAAGTCGCTGGAGCAGTCCAGGCTCTGAAACAGCCCTTCCCCACTCCCACTGTGACAGGTGGCTTATTTCAGCACCGCTACAGGAAGACATGCACTCGACCCCACTCAAACACACACGTGCAAACACATGCTTTCTGCGAAAAAACTCTCACATGCTTCCTCTTTCGCAGACAGACAAACTCTCACTCTCTTTCCACAGCGTCTGTGCAGGATAAAGATCACAAAGCACCCGCTCTTAAATGGAGGAAACGCATCCGGATTATTGTTTTACTGAAGGAGGCTTTTCAGGTTAACGGCAATATTTCTTGGAACTGCTTACAGTAAATATTCTGTAGCAATATCAACACCCTCCCAGCTGAGAAATGGATTAAACATGAGTAGCAAATAAATACAGTGAGTAAGACAATATAAGTCAAGATGAAAATGCTCCATGGGATGCCAAAAGTCTCCACTACACCCAAAACAGCAACAAACAAAACTACAAATTGTATTTAGTCAAACTAAAATATATTGTTTAAATCATATCTAAGACAGCAAAGAGCACAACTAACTACTTTTTAAGAGCAAAACTAAGTTACAACACAAGAAATATATAACAAACTGACATTATTAGTCACGTGTGTGGGTAAAGAGGTGCGTGTTTGTGTTACCTGCGTCTTTCGGAGCCAGTGCCAATGCCAGTGGTAGTGGTGGTAGTGGTAGATAGGGCGCTGGTCGTAGTGGTAGATGTGGTGGTTGTGGTAGAGCCAGTGTTTATAGTGGGGATGACTGCAGCAGACTCCTTCTCCTTCTCCCTTTCCCTCTCTGCACTCTCCTCTGACCAGTACCTGTTTATACACAATCATTTTATATAGAAACGTAGCTGGACAGATTCCATTTTAACTGCTTTTATAAAGCTCGACTTTGTGGCTTTCAAGAGAAGACACATGGCAGCCATTATGGAGGTCAGATACCGATGCATTCCTACACCCATATATACAGTAATGCACTTCTAGGCTGCATGCAAGATGATCATGTCAGAATAAATAATCGGTTAGATAGATAGACAACCGTTTTAATACTTCACTATGGGTTGCATAATACCATTTTTTTTACTTTTAAAAACTTTACTTAAGAAAGTAAAAGAAAAACCTACTCAGGTTTGTTTCCATTAACTGCCTTGGAGCAAATAAACTAGGCTGTGTAGTGTCAGAAGGTGGCATTATAGGCTACGTTACACATGGCTGTTGCCAAAATCACTAAAAGTCTTGAAGAAGCAGACAAAACGTTATTCTTTCATGTCAGCTGGTATTAGACACATATTAGGCTGTCCAGAGATGAAGATGAAAAAAGGAGAACAGCTGATCAGTCACGTGAATATTCTCTACATAAGAATCCATCCATCCATCCATTATCTATACACCACTTAATCCTCTGTAGGGTCGCAGGGGGACTGGAGTCTATCCCAGCTGACTCAGGTGAAGGCAGGGGACACCCTGGACAGGTCGTCAGTCTATCACAGGGCTACACATAGAGACAGACAACCAAGCACACTCTCATTCACACCTACGGACAATTTAGAATCATCAATTAACCTCTGCATGTTTTTGGACTGTGGGAGGAAGCAGGAGAACCCGGTGAAAACCCTCACTGCACGGGGAGAACATGCAAGCTCCACACAGAAAGATCCCAGGCCCAGGCCGGGTCGCGAACCAGGGATCTTCTAGCTGTGAGGCGTTGGTGCTAACAACCGAGCCATCGTGCAGCCCTCTACATCAGAATATTAAAAGAAGGTTCCCCTCACCCATGAAGTGCATTAACTCTTTTTCATACAGGTCAAAAACCACCTCAAGTGAGTATAACATTTTGGTAAAATTGGGGACTTCTTTACTTTAAAATAAATAAAAAATATGTTATGCAGACACAGCTATTGGCCTGTTGGCATGCATCCCTGGATCTGGTTTAACAAAGTAAACATAACTTTATAACATGGCGACGTGCTCAATAGTTACTGGACCAATACAGCGCGAAATACATCTAACTGACAAATGGACAGAAAACAAAGTCAAGAAGGAAAAGGAAAGATTAAATAAACCCAATAAACTGACACTATTGAAAATGAGGCTGTCTGGGAGAGTGTGAAACCTGTACCTGCTGGTGAGACTGGTGGAGCCAGTGCGAGTGGAGGAGGAGCCCAGGCTGGAGAGCAGGCCACGATGGCCTGTGGGCGAGGTAACAGATGAGGAGGTGGTGGTGGTCGTGGAGGAGGAGGTGGTCGAGGAGCTCAAGTCCTCGTGTCTTCTGCCAAAAGAGCCGCTGTAGAATAAAGGAGCCAACATTAAGAGAGAACAGGGTGCAAGGAGGGCTGAGTGATTACGGCTAATCGGAATTATTTTGTTTGATACTGTGGCTGAAATCTTTAACCGTCTTAATCTAATTTCTGTGACATACTTTCACTGTCTTTTTACATCTAGCATTATGCCAGCATTATTGTGGTTTATTATATCACATAGTTTCAGTACATTAACATTGCAGCCATATAGTACAAACTGCTATAATGTGGCTGCCTTGTTAATAATAACTTTAACTCTCTTTGAGGGAAACACACAAATCCAAATAATGACAAAGCCTGAGGTTACTACAAGAGAAGTTGGAATTCTGTTAGTTTTAATGGCATTGATTAATTAATTAAATAGGGAAATTCCATTGCTGATTCTGTTAAAAATTAAACTGAACTCACTTTCACAAACAATTACCGTACTATTACAAGAGGATATTATTCATGTTTCGTAGACTTGTTAATAGGGCTGCAATTAACATTATTTTCTTGAATAATCAATTAGTTGCTTGGTATTAAATGTTAGAAAATGCAGAAAAATAGCCGTATGTGTTTCCCAAACCTCATCATGATGTCCTCTAATGCTCTGTTTTGTCTACAACCCAAAGATATTTAGCTTACTACCTAGAAATATTGACAGGTTTCTGCATTTTCCTGGCTAAACATCAAGTTTCATCTTTATCAAGTTATTTTAGAGGAATAGATCAACCAAATCTTAACCAGGCTTCATCCAGCAGATGGATGAAAACAAGCATATCTTCAAAAATTCAAATGTAACCAGGGAACACAAAACACATGGTGCCCACTCCAGCAGAGCAAAGATGCAGAGTCTGAAAGGACAGGTGGGTGTAGAGACGGTGGTGCCCCGGTGAGGCTGGTGTACCTGCGGTAAATGCTGTAAGACTGGTAGTGGGAGGCGGGTGGCTGCCAGGGTTTAGTATTACAGGTGTTAGGGTCCAAGCTGGAGGTTGACGAAGACTTGGCTGGCACGTCCCGCGTGCTGCCGCTCCGCCCTAGTGCTAGCGTATGGGACGTGCTAGCGTGTTGGCAGGCAGGTGGGCGAGAGAGGCATGTTAGCGGTGAAGGCGCGCACACACATATATATATAGTACAAGAAACATACATACTTAAGACTATTAAGCTTTGACACACTAATGGTGCATTCATGTCATATGGGAGTAGCTGGACAATTGACAGCAGAACTTGTGGCGTGCTCAAGAGTTAAATAATGTTTTAATGATGCCAGATTTTTGGTAGATAATTTGTGAGAAGATAAAAACTAGATTCAAGGGTGCCTTTGTTGGCAACATCAAAAGTCACAAACCTGGAGGAACACAAGAAATGACAAGTTCTCAAGCAGCTTTTACAAGCTGAAAACTAGGGTGATTTCATTAGGTGGCTCATAGCCAGCATTTCTCCCATACGATATGAATGCAGCATAAGTCCATGTCTAGGTTCTGTGCCATCAACAACCCTGGGAATGTGATTTTTCTCTGTATCTCCGCTCGTTAAAATATCTGAGTAATGCAATGCAAATTCAGGGGCACAGCAACCTGACAGGACAGGTACAGTCATGCAACAGACTCTGTGGCAGTGATAGAAAGAGGCGCTAGGCTGATTTGCATGGCTTTCTCAGTAGCTGCTGCGAATGAAAGCATGTACATACACATCTCTGATGACATCATTACAAGCAAAATGCAGATGACTGATAAAACAACTATCAATCATGACTACACAGTAGTTTAGCTCCAAAGCTATGCAAGTCAACCTCGTAATGGATCAACACATCAGATCAGGTGGAGTAGAGATCTGATGACGAGATGAGGGATGGAGGTTTGGTAGAGATTTGTATTGCCGTGGAGGCTAACCTGCGCTGGTAGCTGGGGGTTCGGTTGGTGGAGGCGCTTCCTTCACTGTTCTTCAGGTCGTCATCCCAGCGTCGCCGGGTGTAGGAGCCACTACGTATCAGAGCAGTAGAGTCCCTGGGGAACCACAAGCTAGAATAGTACCCTATGCTCCAATAAGAGATACTGACATGTACACTAGAGATACTGTATGTGTTTCCCCTTTATCTTTATGAAATCAGCCCTTTTCTATAAAATTGTCAAAATCTACCAAACCATTGCTGCACAACATTACAGATATCAAAGGCAGTTGCTCAGGGCCACACACACCATGCAGTGCATTTGGGCTTTTTGCCTGCAACACACAGCGGTGGGGAACAGGAGCCGCTTGTGCCAATGCATGTTTGCACAGAGCCACTTGGCTCCAGGGGTTCACCTGTTCTCCTTCTCGTCAATGTCTGATGTACTGGCCAATCTCCTGGGGATGGTTGGGGCCACATAGGCAAGTCGAGTTCCTTTGTCTTTTTCCTGTAGGCAGCAAAACAAACAGGTCCCATGTTAGTGGCCATTTATGAAGAGCTGTCAAGTATTGCTACAGGAGTTTTTAACTATAACTTCTTCTAAAATGTATGATGGCCCTTTAGTCTTAACTGAGTGCTTATAAAAGCACTGTAGTTCATGGTAGAAATGATTTCTTACTTTTCAAACAAATATATGTTTTATCGAGCCGACCAATGAGATCCATAAAAGGAGCTCATTATATGGCTAAAAGAAGGAAAGACTCCAGCACCCTATCCATCTATACTTCTGTTGTATGTATACTGCAAAGCCCAATATCTATGAAAAGAGAGGAAATGACTGTCTGGGTATGCAAATGTTTCTTGGGACATCCTGGTGGCGTTGTCATGTCAGAGAGGCATAAAACACTGAAAAGGTGAAAAAAAATGATTACTATGTCACTGCTGACCTTCTCCTTGTCTTTGTTGTCCAGGGATGAGGAGAGACGAGGACTCGAGGCAGAGCGCATCACCCCAGTGGTGTCCTTCTCCCTCTGAGCCTCCTTCGTGGCTGTGATCTCTGCTAGCGCTCCATAGCTGCCCGTCTTCCTCAAACCAAGACGCCACGACGCTGGAGACTCGTCCTTCCTCTCGTCCTCCACTTTAGCCGAGATCTTTCCTGCAGGCTGAGTGACCTGAATAAGTGGAAATTGCAGCGGCTTAGTTAACATCGAATTATCCCTTTTTAAGAATGGAGATGTTAAATGGGATTTTTAGCCATTTTGGTAAGTAACACAAAAGTCAATCAGGTCACAACGGTTTGGATTAATCCACGGGGGCTGAAGTTTTTAGTTTTTAGGATAAAACCCGAGACAATTTTAAAAGGAACGACATGCCAGCAGAGAGATGCAGGATCAGACTAGATTCAGAATAAAAAAAATATACACTTGTATCGGACTGCGCTGTTGAACTACAATATAAACTCCTGAATGTATGCAGTTCTAAAATGATGATAACACACCTAAACAATGTGTCACTCAACCTGTGGTGGTTTAAGGGTCCAATTTACAGGTTTCACAAAAGGTGTGGCCACATATACATTTGCAACAACGACCAGAAGAAGACAAGAAACTAAACAAAACACAGAAGCCACACAGACACGAGGTGAAAGCAGGATTAGGACAGTGCGCTTGTTGATTACAAGTGAGAACAACACCATGTAAGGGTGGTGAGTGAAAGTCAGCCATAGGGAGGTTCAATCACGATTTGGGTTTTTCCACTGTGGGTGCCGCACCGTGCCGTGAACGGTCACCGCACCGCACAAAAAGGTAAATTAGTTTACCTAAAGCTCAGTTACTTTGAGGAGAAACACTACATATGTTCTGACAATTTCTTCACAATAAAAACATCCTGCTGATATGCCAGTGGAAAGCTTTTAGGGGGAAGCACCAACAGCAAGAAATAGTTAGTTTACTTCAGCAGTAACTTAACACAGATCTGAGACGGCTGTAAACAATGAGTAAACGGTAAAATAAGGCTTATAAATAATACAAACAATGCCGCAGGAGTGTAACTAAACTTCCCACCACAGAGATTTAAGTAGAAATGTCTAAAACATCAAGAGTTTAACTACTTTATGCATCTTTTATTCTAGTTCCCAGCTCAGTTTAGGTGCTGAAGACATGAGCACCACAGGGTGGCTGTGGTTGGCAGCGAGGATTGCAGTCACAATAGTTAAGTGCAGCATGTTGGGCTAAACTGGGCTGACCCATGCCAGTGGAAAAACCCTACCTCACCTCGATCAGGCCAGGGAGGTTAGGGGAGTGTTTAGTATTTTCTCAGTGCACAGGTGCATGTGGGATGAGAGAACAACTCTGGTGCATACCAATGCCTCACCATAGGTTTTTTGGGCCCTAGAGAAATGCCAGTTTTGCGCAAACCTTGACGCCACAATGCAGGACAGCCTGGCTCCGCCACAGGCATGAGGGGAGTAATACAATCAAACTAAAGCCAACCAAGACAAGAGCCCAGGATGAGAAAGATGCAGAGAAGGGAGGGAGGGCAGGGAGGATAACAGAAAGGTTGAGACAGAGAAAAAGCCAGAATAAGACAGAAGCAGCAGCAGCAGCAGTAGCAGCAAAAGAAACACACTTTATGGGCAAGGACAGGTATTTAAAAGCCTAGTCACACCACATAATACTCACTCCCAAACTTAGGGGGCTGAAACTTGCATTTTCTCAGTTAGAATAAGCGATAGATCCAAATGTTTGGATCTGGACATTGTTAATGATTTGCTCACATATTAGACAGAAGACGTTGTGGTGTGTGATCACTAGGCTTCAAATAAGGATTGGAACAAGAAGTGTATTGCAAGAAAAGAAGCAGAAAAAGAAACATTTAAAAAGTCTTGGATAGGTGGCCACTGATTGCAGGCAGCTGACTACAGGGTGGAATATAACCTCCTAATAAAGTTGCATTCAGAGGTGACTAAAAAGTGAAATCTGCAGGTGGTGTCTGGTGTGACTGCCTTAATGAAATGAGTGAGGGCTTTAATGTTTTGTCCTGAATTTTAATTTTATAATATATCTGTGTACCTTCTATTAATGCATCTCAAATTTGTTTCCATCAGTCACACACAAGGTCACATTAGGGAATATGTAATATTAGGTAAGATATGCCCTTGGAGAAATTTATAAGACTCACTCCGATTAAATGCTTGGCCTTATTTTGCCAGCAGAGGGCAGCAGAAGCAAAAGTGGGACACCACCATACAAGCCCTGTTTTTTCCCTAACCACAAACTCAATCTACTGCACTAGACACTCTGGCCTACTAATAACCAGACAGTCTTATAGTAAACTGTTAACATCATCCGCCAATCATCCTCACTGGGCAGCCCATTGCCATCTTTGTTACTGACAATTAGTTGTAAGTAGTAACTCTCATTCTCAAGGCCTCTATGACATCTGTTAGCTGCAACATGAAGAGCAAATGGGAAACACAGTTGGCCTGGTGGCCTAGAATATGTACTTGAGACTAATTTACGTAACTCCCTGTGTATTTAGGTTTGTGTTCAAGGAGGAGAGCAAGTAAAAAGGTTGTAATTTATATTGATTTGTGCACTTAATGTGACACAAACAGTGGAACAAAAATGCTTGATGTAAGAGGAAGGGCAGTTACTACAGCATTTAACTTCCTCAAAGGCCTTTTAACAACAGACTTTTGGGAGAAACTGGCCTGTTTTTTTAATGCAACTTATACCCGAGGGGCAGGATGACAGGAGCTGTTCACCAGGCCATACCTTTTTAACTGGTGAAGTGGGAGACGTCACCTGGTTAGTTGGGCCAGTTGGAGATGACACGGTGATGCTGGTTGGGCTGGACGTTGTGCTGTTGCTCACCGCTGCCGATGGCTTGGTCTTGTCTGGAGGGGTTAAAACAGAAAAATGTGAGCTTACAAGATTATGGTGACAAATTATATTGAGCATTTAACAGCTGCTCTTAAAACTGTTTATTGAAGAACATACAGAAATTGCTGAATTACACATAATGTGGTAAAGTCTGGCAGAAATGTATGGAATTCCAAATTTGCCTCTTTCTGACCAGTGTGCTGTAGTGAAAAGAGCTAACTGAATAAAACTCTAAGTGGGTTTAAGTGTCAAACAGAAACTGCTTTGGCTTTAGAAATGATTTAGCGATCCCACACAGTAACGTCTAAAATAGGATACACACAGTACCTGCTTCAGTCTCCGACTCTGAATCTTCCTCCTCCTCTTCTTCACTGGAGCAGCTTGATTCGTCCTTCTTCCCATCCTCTTCTTGATCCACCTTCTCTGGTTCTAAGGTCTCAATGCAAGGAGCGCTCTTCTCTGGCTCCAGAAGCAGTGTTTCTTTGCTGCAACACAAAAATATTGACTCCATTAGCACAGAAATACAGCATCAGTAGCCCTGTTAACTGCCATTTTAAGAGAACATTTTAAGCGTTGCAATAAAGTGTTAAAAATCATCTACGAGAGGAGAATGGAGTCTTAAGAAATTTCAATCGAGCAAACAGTAATTATTCTTTTATTTCAGCTGGCATTGGTCATGTGTCATGCTGTTTGGAGACGAGGAAAATAAAAGAACTGGAAACATCTGATCAGTGGGTTAAATGTTTGTTACATCCAAACCTATCCAGAAAAGCTGATTCCATCTCCCATTATGTACCTCAACTCTGAAATGAGTGTAAAAACTTCAATTTGCTGAACTTATTTTTCTTCAGATTTGGCCTCTTACATTAACTTTTCTCAATGTGATACTTCCAAATGTACAAAAAGAAATGCATTACAGACACATGGCTGGAGTGGAGGCACAGTGGTCTATGTATAACAGCATAAAAGAAGATAAGTCAATACTAAAAAACAGAATAAAACAAACAGACGCCTAGTTAGTTCTAACTTTACTATAGGGAGGTTTGATGACACCCTAAAACGGACTAAACCACTGAAACTATTTACCTCTTGAGTGGTTTCAGTGATTGGTTGTTATCCCCTGTGGTTGTCGTTTCAATTAAAGGAGATTTCTTAACATCTTTCTTCTCGCTCATCAGCTGGAAAAAAAAGAAAACACCAAGACACTTAGAATCCTGGCCAAGCAATAAAATCAGATAATAAAAGTAAGATTTTCACACAAGCTTCCACAATATCCATCAAGAACTCATTCAAAGTTAATTTAAGTTGTGTAATGCAAATACAATACTTTATTTAATCAGCAGTCACACTGACTCACCAGATTTTGTTTCTTTTGTAGTTCTTCTAAGTATCCCAGAACATCTTCGTCTGCTACATCAAAAGGGGTCTGGCCCTGAAGGAAAGAAAAAAAAAAGTTAAAGATTGCACAGCACCTAATGACAGGATACCTGACTGATCTGGTTACTCACCATTTTATTAATAAGGTCCATGTCACATAGATTCTCCACCAGTATCCTACATGCCTCCTCTTTGCCCCAGTGTGCTGCTGCATGTAGAGGAGTCCAGCCATCAAAGTCCTTAATATTCACATTATACCCTGCTTGGATTAAAAGCCTGTACAATAAGGCATGGAAGAGGGGGGGTTGTGAGAGAGAGAGAGGAAACAAAAATAGTTTTCATTTGAAATGTAGTTCTCGAATTTGATTCTGTAAACTAATCTGTCAAGGTGCTGCTGGGGCCAAGGTTTTTATAAGTGCGTCAGCATTGTAACCCCAGGTCAGATTTACAAGATGTAGAGTCCCCCCCGTAAAAACACACAGACATAATCTGAAAATCTGAGTCATCCCTTAGCAAAGCTGAACGAAGTTGGCAAATTTCAAAGCCTTTAAACCTATTTCAGCCAATAAATCTGCCATTACAGGGAAAACATTTCGATCCCTGTCTTATGTATGGTAGTTGTGCTAAACATCTGAGATCTTAGAGCTATCTATGGCAGCAGAGTGTCCTGGCCAGCGTCCCAGACCAGATGGACAGGCGGTTGCAGTTCCTATCCTCGAGCAGTGTAACTGTATTAACAACCCACAGAGACAATGTCAGAACAACGGAAGATGGCAAGATGCAGAGACGGAGATATGTTTGGTATTACCAAAGAAACAAAATGATGCTAGGCATCACCATTGTCTTTACTATGAACAGTATTTATATAATGTAACATACAGGAACAGCAAGCTTGTAAATGTGGTGGTCATAACACATGTGTTGAAACAACTTTACATTCTGTCTTCTACCTGTGACATCAAGACCAGTGCTTACTTTAAAACCTCGACATATCCTTTTGCAGCAGCTACATGGAGAGCCGTTCCTCCAGATTTTGCATGCCGAGTATCTTGGATCTGGCCACTGTTGAGCCACTGCCGGGCATCGCTCAGCATGACCCGCTCCTCCTCTTTGCGGGCCGCCTCAATGTCCACTCCTGGTGAGACAGAGGAGACCGATACTGTAAAACTGACATCCAGGGATTACCTGCTACTTAGGAACAAGCTGCCAACTGTAACACTGAACCCACAGAGAGAACAAGGCACAGTTACATCAAGACATTTATGAGTTCTACTTGTTTTACATCCTGAGTAAGGTATGTGAATGTTTGGAAAACATTCGCCTGTGACTACAAAAACATCTAAATGCAAAGCGACGAGATAATTTATTGCACAGTTAAATACTGCTATGATTTCTGCTATGTCGTTATACTGATAGCTGTTGCACAATATCAAACCTATGCAACCCTGTAATTAGCAATTAAACCAGGCTTTGATGTTATACATTGTTTTTTAAGGTTCTATAGAGAAAGAAATAACATTCTTCTAGCACCATCTCTAAATGCTAGGGTGTTGTCAGGCAGTTGTTGTGCTTTAGGGAACAGTTTTGTGCCAATATTCTGTCAATTCAACAATGACACAGTGGCTGCACACAAAAACACACACCTCAGCTGGTTAAGTAGGTCAATATGTCTAAGCTATATGCTGTATGCAGGGCAGCAGTGAAAACAGGCGTGTATTGTCTTGTTGACACCTGGTTGGAACACAGCATGGTCTGAGACGCACTGCTGCACGAATCGTTGACTCTTCAGCTGAGCGTCAACTGTGTTGAACTATATAAACAATGATCCGAGAAGTGCTCTGGGGCAGGAGCCAAACCTTCAGCTGATCTTATAGGTTTTTGTTATACTTCCAAGGATACATCATCACTCATTTCCTGACACCCTAGAAAGCTTTGAGCCTCAGGTTTTTAACCCGATGAAAGGACATCTGTTTATTAAGTCTGGCTAGAAAAAAAGAAGTCTACCTCTATTCTGAAGTTTAGCCCAACACAGCAGGAGATGAGCACAAGGAGAACACTTGGATTTGCAAAGTTTGTTCTGCTCATTTGATTTCCACTCCTTCAGGTATCGGTTATTGTGTCCATGAGTATTTCAAAATATAATAGTGAAAAGCAATCCACACCCAACACAAGATTAAAGCAAGGCAGCAGGAACACTTGTTTAAGACTGGACATGTTGCTTGTTAAGAGGATTAGTGAGCTAAAGTCTAGGAAAGTGAAAGCAAATGGGAAGAAGGTGACATAGTGTCTGACTTTGAGTGGATTTCAAGTTTCATTTCAGCCAGAGCAGCTTTGCAACAAGGACTAAAGCTCTGTTTCACTACGGCTGTCTGGTCAGTAAAGCAGTAGTAATTCCATCTTTATATTGTTACAAACATCAGATTATTATTACAATCAGATTATAACAAACAGATTATGACTGGGCTTGTTTGGTGTCACACAGTAGCCAGCCAAATACATTTGTAAAAGAGAATTCTAACCAACAGCTCATTTAAAGAACAACCAGTGTCAGGTATGCATTTACTCAAGTTAAAACATCCACAGATATGCCATAACTACATTCACTTGGACTTGATAAGCCAGGGAATGTGAAGTATAGCTACAGTATGTTATGGTAAAATGGGTGCCGGCCAGGTAGGGCAACATCCTCTGATCTCTTGGGAAGCAGCCTACACTGTGTCTATAAAAAGCAGGGAGCCTAATGGCCTCTAAGTAGGACTACAGAACAAGAACCGAGTGGAAGAATTGGCAGCAGTTCAAAGATGAGTTTTACAAGAGAACAGCACATCTTCTACCTGAGCGTTAAGATAAAGATAAAAATCCAACTAGACCAAAAAAGGACTTGTCTCCCACTTCACGTTACTAACACCATAGCCAAGCAACAGAAAAAAAATATTTAAAGACATTTACCCTGAAGCAAACAGCCTGAAAAGAGGTACGTGCATTATTTATTTAAAAGTCAAAAGATTTGATCTAATTTACTGTCCTCTCAGCAGCACCCCGGCTAACAAGGACATAGTGTGAGTTAGAAGCATTTGCGAGACTGTCTGCCTTAACGCCATTACAAGGACAGGCAGCAGCAGCAGCTTTCACACAGCAGCAGATGGAGAAGGCAGTGAAGGCAGCAGGGCTCCCTGGCCCCTTACCCAGTCAGGGTCAAGAAGAGGACCTAGAGGTTGTCCCTGCAGAAGGGAAGCTATGGCCACACATTAACAAGTTTAACCCCATGACTGGTATCTCTTTGAGAGGAGAAAATCACATTAGAAACATACAGACGCGTTACACAACAGCTAGTTGCATAATGCTGCCTGCTACCTCTAGCATAAAGAACTGAGCTGCGGATTGTCTGCAGCGGCCCTCAAGCCAGGATCACTGCAAATTCACTCTGCAGTCGGGTTTTATCAGGAAAACTGTTTCATGTAAGTCTGAATAAATACAAAAATATATAGATAAGGATCAAACTTGAAAACTCAATAGGCACATGATGAAAAAGTATTCAGATATCTGGATCAATAAAGTCGCTAATTATGGTAAATGAAGAATCACATTTGGTTTTTGCATCGGTTGGAGATGGACATGGGGAGGCTGAGTGAGGATGACCCCAGCAGCGAATCCATCAGGCATCGGCAAATCAAAGCAGACAGCAGCCACTGCATGGGATGCTTGAGGTTTGGGTGGGTGCAAATCTCACCACCATTACATAATATAGCCAAGGAGCGTAACACACCAGCAGCACTCTGGGTGTGATTATCACTGGATGCCACATGCTTTCAAACACTTGGACCTTGAAATAAGAGTCAAGGGATTGACAGCTTAGAGGCGGCCTTTTTTCCTCAAGATTGCTGAAGGTACCAGACAGCTTAACACTACACATGCACTTGAAATCAGTGTCAGTTGGTGTAGATGAAATCATTATATAGTATGAGCAGGGCTGAAGTCAGCCAAATAAATCTACTGAAATTGTACTTACTTTTCATATAATGGATTGGTTATATGGGAAAGAAAATTGCACATTCCCTCTAGATTAATTAAAATCTGCTACAGTAAGCTGAGTGCACTCAACCTGCTAAACTTATTAGCCCGAACTAAAAATAAACATAAAAGGTGATTTATTTTATATCAAAATGATGACGACAGCCTCGGAGCAGAATGGTGCACACCTGCCCATATTCATATCATTCCTGATCATAGCACAAGAACTATTTAAAAAGATAACGCAGTTTTGGTTGTTAAGCTGTGAAAACTGCAGTTTGCAAAGTTTATACTTGACTCTTTGTCCATCTGCTTTGATAAAAATGCAGCCACACTGATGACTTCTTTGACCTGGTGTCAATTAGTTTGCAGCTGACTGAGTAAACATTCAGCAGATGTTAAATAAGTTGGACTTAACAGATAGAACAAGATAATGGTTTAAGCCTGGAAGGTTGTTGATTAAGCGCTTTTCCCTGTTACCACCATAAATTGTCAGACTAATGAGAATTTGATTGGATGAGAGCTCATCAACCAACCAATTGATCACTCAAACCACTCCACTGTAGCCCTAATAAGGAGACTCAATCTTCTGACCTTGTGGGCAAAATGTCATATGAATTTCCGATGAGGCTGGTGTTTCACCTACTTCAAGACATATTCGATTGGCAAAATGTGCAAGACTTGCATCTCAAACCGAACTGCAAACTATTAATAAATAACTGTGTTAAAATGTAACGCTTCTTGCTGCATGCAAATAACATTGTGAAAAGGTGAAGATGCACAGCTTGCCTAAGGAAGTGCAAAACGTGCCACAGAGAAGGGCAAGCCAGCCAGACTTTATTAGTGAATATGAGCTGAGGAGCACCCCTCTGGCCTGGGGCCAGTTAACACGTCTGTGCATGGCCTCTCACCATAGGGGAGGGCCTTTCATCAAGAATGCCCAGGACAAAAATAGAAAGACCCAACGTTTCAGTTTTGATTCATCACATGAGAGCTCACAACACAGCTGGATCACTTTTCTATGTTATGTAAGTTTTCATGAAGCAAGTGAAAAACAGCAGGTGACTGATACCCAATGAGAATTCAGATACTATTTGAAAACATACTCATACATGCATGAAATACACATGGGGCCCCTATCAGGTATGTTACCTTCAGCATGCCCTCAGGGATCATGACATAAGGGTTGTTTCTAGACAGCATATGAAGTTAAGATTACACAATATTGCTTGAAGCACCTTAACCGTGTACAGATTCGAAAATGAAGCTTACAAATATCGGCATCAACCAATAAACCAGTGTTCACCTGTCCCCACTACTTTCTTTCACATTATATGATTTGCTGTGTGTATTGGCTATATTATCAGTCATTACATTCATTTGACACTGACATTCTGCAGAACATCTTTAAACCAACAGTAGTGAGGTCAGTGTGGTAAATAGATAGAGGTAGTCCAGTGTGGAGCAAACGGCAGAGCTCCAGAAGTTTGTAATACTGTACCTTGCCGGTTGATCTCATTTTGCAGGAGCTCCTCCATTGCCTCCTCTTCAGCAATGTCCAGAGGTGTCTCACCCTCACTGTTTACAACTCCTACACTAGCACCCTGGCTAATGAGATACCTGCAAAAATAAAATGCAAAAGAAAACACACAAAACAATTACACCTGTGGCAGCAGGATGTTTTTGAAAAGTCATAAATCACTATGACAGGGAAAACCAGTTTGAGGTCTAACTTTACACTTCGACAGGGTGGAAAGGAAAGAAGGTAAAGGCAAATATGACTTTAACAGATGAGGAAACAGCTGAAGGGCAGAAGATGTGTAATGTTGCTTTTGATTTAATGCCAACATTGGTTGACACTGCATCATAGTCTAAATCTCCCGGTCACCTCTAAATTACATTCATTTATCAATTACACAGATTCTATTGATTACAATGACTACAGTGCATTATCATTTATTCTAATTGAAAATCATTGCTGTCCCATGTTGGTATTGCCTCCCTATAAGATGGTAATATAAGAATTCTTTCGTATAACAAGCATCCAAATGACAAGAGGACTTCTGATCTCTAATACCCCTTTTCCACCAAGTAGCACCAGGTGCTAGTTCGGTGCTGGTGCTAGTTTGGTGCTTAGTTGGTTCAAATCTCGTTCCTCTTAAGAACCTGTTTGTTTTTCCATTGGCAAGGAGCCAAGTTGGAGCCATGCCATTGCGTCACCGTAAAACGACTACACTTGCTTCGATTACATAGCAGTTAAACAAACGCAATAAGTTGATGATAATATCTATGTTTATCTTTATAAAGATTGAATTGCCCCCTGGGGACAAAAAAAGTTTTTTAAATTGAATTGAACCTTTATAAAGATACAGATCAGGTGGAGGTCCGCGAGGCGTAAGTAGCCTGTTGTCTGGACACATCCGCGATCATGCTACTGGTGGGAAACAACTGTACCGGATTCCAGCGCAACAGTTTGTGTAAAACTTCTGTGTGTCCCGGGAGTCATTCCAATACATCTGCAATCGGACAAGGGACGTCCTGGAGAAAAGGACACAAATTACTGCTTGTGTGTCCCTTTTCACCAGTGATCGTCGGTCACGATAACCCCAACCCCAGCCCCTGACTTACTCGGTGCTTAGCTCTGGCCCAGCAAAGAGTTGGTGCTTGCTAAGCTCCAGTTTTTAGCACCTGGGGCCGATGCTTAGGTGGTGGAAACACAAAGAACTGGTGCTAAATCACTGACTCCGAACTAGCACTGGAACCAGCTCGGTGGAAAAGGGGTATAAAAGAACATGCTCAAAATGTACAAAAGACTTATCCTGAAAATTCAGGATAACTGCATGAAGAAGTTAAACGATCATGGCACATGTTCAAAAAGGTATGCACATGTGCTAAAAATCTAAGGTACATAAGACACACAATGTTGTAAACTTTAGAGGGGCGTCCTCAGGCTGTGTAGACACAGTGAAAATGCCACACCTAACAAAAACAGAAACCTGGAGTCTTCACGAGCAGATTGACGAGTGGCTCATATCCAGACAGGTGTAAAGCCAAGTTTATCAAAGACAGATGCTCTGATGCTGAATTATGTTTCCAAGCATACCGTTTGTGTTTTTGTAATCACATCTTGAAAAACAAATATTTGTCACCGCCCCATAGGGAGCCTCAATGTTAGTATTTACATTTTGATGAGAACTGTGACAGTTGTGGGTATTTTGTTAATAAGATAGGGCTGCACATATATGGGCAAAATGATGATGACTATTTGTACAATACTGAGAGATTGTGATTATTCATTGATGTTATGATACACCCCTGCTAACGTACACATTTTTAAAAATCCAAATATGACTTAAAATCTTCACCGGAATTCAGTGAACCCAAGTTGAAAAGAAGTAACTTTATCTACATGGGATGTTTTCAATGAGCAGGACACGCTTTGTAAACTTCAATATAGCAATTGTGTGTATTTAATTTAATTGTGACAAGCAAAAATTGTGATACGCATTTAATTGTGCAGCCCTAATATAAAACAAGCATATTGAGCATAGTCACAGTATTTATGGTGGCTTTAATATAATATAGATAATATAATTAAGTTATTTTTTATCTGTTCCTTTTGAAGATGCAATTTCTAAGAATTTGTCACACTAAGAATTTGAACAAAACATTTTGCTAGTGGAGCTGTGGAAATGATTTCATTGAATGAATGAAAGCTGTGAACAGCCTTTGTCTGCGTAACGCTTCAGAGACTCATCTGAATACACAAAAGATGCAAAGTTATCCATAAAATCCTCTATAGATAATATCTGAAAACCAAAATAAGTGTTTAAGACTGCATTTGTGGCTATTTAGTGATTTAACCCTTTGTATGCCCGCCTCCCCCCCAGCAGTGATTCAAGACATTTTAATCATTCGACATGTTGAGTTCAGCTGTTTCCAATTAAAGCTGTGGCGAGACTCAGGCCCTTCTCATTAGACCAACACACCACTTGAAACGCATTCAGCGCTTATGACTTCCCCCCAAATGGCAACTGACTGACTATAGTTACATTTCAAAGTTTTATATCTTTTTGATTGGACTTTCTATTCTGCCTATTTTAGGTTGACTTTACTAGGTTTGATGGCTTTGTGGTCTGGAGTCCCACTGTGGGCTCCTTAACCAGCCCTACAATTACATGGCTGTGGTGCCACCAGGGGCTCACAGATACAGGCCTGCTTTGCAGTTCCGGTTACTGTGAATGAGGATGCTGGGATTAAAATGGGCCTTCTGAGAGCTTCACCGCCCACATCAGGTTGCCGACTTTCTCTCTGTGACATCATGTCTCCATTAGTCACACATATCAGGACATCCACTTGACCTTTTCATTCAAAATCTGACAACAAAAAACTTTTCGTTTTCTGTAATGCCTAGCCCTGTACTGATGCTGTTCATAAGGCCAACTGACACACACTTCTCTGATCTGAAGAGTTAACATTAAACATCTAAAATATTGTGTGAACATTTTAATAAAGCATCCAATATGTAATTTTCCCCGTATTACTCTTCAAAATTCCAGTTGGATTCCACGCAGAATTTTGTCTACATAAGTAGTGTGCTTATTTTTCTACAGCCAGTTGCACGTTTTGGAAAAACAAACATCAACAGTGGGGATAAATCTCTAGCCAGGTTCCCGTAATATAACACAGAAGTAAAGCAGGTCATAGCACACTCCCAATAAGCTGAACAATGTGTACAACTGAGCTCCTTCAGCCCCCTTAGCCTGTTTAAATATCCTCTGATAACATCTGTGTTGTGTTCTATGCCCTACGTGCTGTCTTCTTACCTGAAAAACACTAGGGGCAAGAAAATACTGGAGTGCAACTCTAGAGCTCGATTCCAGGTAGAGTGGGTGACCCTGATCTGTCCATATTTGATTACATCACATAACAATGTTTGTCTGATCTATCAGATGGGCTGCCGCTCTTGTCTAAATGTGACGAGAACTGTGTGGTGCTGACAATGTTGGCCCAGGAAATTTTGATTCTGGCAGACCAGTGGGCATCTTCTCAAGTAAACATGCCCCAATTGGCAGTCATTGAGGCTGACGTAGTCAAGTTAAGTCAGTTTTATTTATATGGCCCAATCACAATTTTTCCGCAAGGGCCTTGTAATATTTACAGCATACAAACCCTCCATCCTTGGAATCCGTTCAGATGAGGAAAACTTCATATCAAGTTAAAGGATTCCCAAAAAACATTGCAAAAATCATCATAACAAAAGGTGATACTAGTGGAGCGCTGCTGTGTGATGCGTTCACATATGCAACAGACCAAAATCCCACTGTACTGAGGTAAAACATGATCTGCATTAGGCCATACTGAGCAGCAACAATCCTAGCAGCAATATAGAGACAAAGGTCACTAATGAGGGGCCCAGAGGGAGGACAAGGCAGTTCAGGCCTCAGCTGGAGCCCAGCCATGTCAGTCCTCATGTCACTTTGTGCATGACAGTCCAAATGAAAGGTTCAGCGAGTAGTGCGGCAGTTTAAAAAAAATAAAAAATCATTGAATAAGCAACTGTAGACACAAAACAGGATGCGAGGATGAGTCGGCAGAAACCAAACCTGATGAAACAGATACGACTGCTTCTTAGGAACTGAAAAAACTGCTTTTCAAACAGGCCTCTCAGTACTTACTCTGCTATGTCAAGGTATCCACAGGAAGCTGCAGCGTGGAGGGGGATCCAGCCCTCATTGTCTGGCTGGTTGATGCTGGCTCCATGCTCCACCAGGAAAGTCACCATGTCAACATTGTCATCTATGCAAGCCTGAGAGAGAGAAGAGAAAAGGAGAGTAAGACCTTTCTAAAAAGCAAGGACCCCAACCTACACAGTGTTTCTATTTATTAGTCCATCTGTGTACATACTCATGCATGTGAGCTTATGTCAGTGGGATGGCCTGAGCTATAGTTACAAACATCTTGCATGGAAAGAGCATTACACTGTGTCTGCTAGGTTCTCGTGTGTGTCCAGAATTGTTGGGTAATTTTGGCAGCCGGAGCATTCCCAAAATGCCGGCACATAGCAGGGGTGCTTGAAATACCACATAGCATAGTACTGCTGATGGAGGCATTGAAGTGCTGTGCCTATATGCTGCTAATTTATGCAAAAAGAATTAATTAAAAAACACCTTAAAGGCTGTTTTTCTCTATTAAAAAAATAAATAAATCAGCTTTGCACATAAGCCAAAAGTTTCCAAGTGTAATAAATCAAACCACTGAAATAAGCACAAATACACACACCCGTACATTCTCCTCTTATACTGAGCGGTTGAAAAATTACTCGATTAAATCCACATCTGTGGCTGAGCAAAAAATGAAAAGATTTATTTGCCAGCACATTTTTACCCAAAAAAACCCTTGTTCGTTCGATCAGTCCTAATCATTAGGTACTTTGCCATTCTCTAGTGCTCCGTATTTCATGCCAGTCTTCGTTTTGGGCAGGAGGACATCCCTAACAAGCATTTAAATTCAGTGTGGGAGGAAACTGGAGCAACCTGTGGAACATCTGAATACAAGTAATACAACTAAACACACGTTAAAAGAAACCAGTGAGTGCCCTGTGCACACATCTATGGAATAAGACTCACTTTATGATATTTTGGAAAAAAATTATGCACCCCTCAAACTTTCATTCTCATCATTAAAACACTGCAGGCATTCAAAGGTAAGTAACAATACTGCGTGGCACATTAAATGACATCCCACTGAAATATGAAGCATGTCTGAGAATGAACAACACATCCTTGAATGTCACCAAACAAGATCAGGAGCACAGACAAAGACCCTGCCTGCGCTTTATATGGGGTTAGTACAGTTTTGTAGAGAGTGCTTACTGTACACCAGTATAATTTTCTTCAACCCCGCAGTAAATCAAACCAGATATGACTGTTGGCACAATGAAAACAAAAGTGATACCCACAGAAATGAAGAGCAGCTGCAAGTGGGAGGCATCTAATTTAAGATCTTCTGACTCATGAAGTGGGAGATGTTGTGGGCTTACCTACATTAAAGCTGAATTTGCACCAAGATGGGCATTCACATTTCATCTGTACCCGTTTGTCAGTCAAGTGCTGGTAAAATGTATTACAGGAATGTACATGTTATAAACTGTATTTTATTTTTAATAGAAAAGCAAAATTCTATTTATCAATGTGTATTATGTCTGTTTTCTTTTGGTTTCAAAACCCTTAGATGTTCGCGCTGTGGCCATTACGAAGCAACTGATGGTCTGGCTAAGGTGTTTCAGACAATGTCCATGTAACTGGAGCATTCCCACTGTTAAAGTCCAGCCCTGGACATTTGTGGCTTGTCATCACCAATCTCTCGCTCCTTTCCTGCCTCTTCTCTATTGTGTCCGGTCTATTGAACAAGACAATGCAATCCAAAATAATTCTTTAAAAAAAAAAGAAGTCTGTTTTTAGCGGGGTTCTGCCAAGAACTTGCACCACTGTGAAATGTCCCCTGCAATGACCAGCCTCTGAAAGACCTTCTTTATGTTGGATAACACTGCTAAGCATGACGCCAAGTGCTGTTTAGCAAGGAAAAGCAGCAGTAGAGAGCTTGCTGTGCACGTTTTAATTATGACACACAAAGATCCTGATTTTAAGAAGTGAAATCACATCAAACATACAACAAGGTTATCTGCAAATCAGTAATCAGGAATAAAATCCTGAAGTTAAAATAAAGCAAACCCTTCTTTCCCAGTGTAAATGATCTATGAAGTCATGCGTCCACTGACAGTCATTGTAGTAAATAATCAAGACACACACTTGAAATCCAAAATAACTGCCACTTAGCAATATTAAAAACAAACTTTGCTCCTAAGCCTTCAAACCCATAACTGAACACCGCGCCTGGACTGTCTCGCTCTCTCCTGGGGTTGCTATGACAACAAAAGCGTGGACAGGGAAAACAGATACACATGAACACACGGCAGCCTCACGTTCAGGGCACACGACTATCTGGCTGGAATCCTTGTCCAAATTTGGGCCGTTTACAGCGCCAGAGCTGAAGAGCGCCTGCAAAGGCCTTACTGAGCTTATCTGACAGTGCATGTGTGTGTTTGCTTAGGATGAGTTTTTGGAGCACTTTGATATAGTTTCACAACAAACTCTGATTTTGCTACAGGGTAGTTGAAACTAAATCTGCAGCCCTCATCACTAGTTTAACATCACCCTAGTGGGCTTGTTGTTTTGATGCCATCATTATATACAAATAATGTGGCTGCCCTGTCCCAACACATGGCAGCTTGTGGTTCCCCATTCAGGTTCATAATTTGTCTACCAAAGTGGAAGTGGTTCACGGCTTTAAAATCAAGGACCGGAACATCCAAGACCTCCGAACAGGATAAGTCTGGATAAGTCAGTTCTATATGATCTTAACCATAGACATATATAAGTAGACCCCGCATTGACTGTGGAGGGACGTGCCTAAAGCGCTGCCATCTTGGTACAGGGCTAGCAGAGGAGGGAGTGCATGGACATCTATGGAGGTAAGAGGTACTCCACAATCTGAAACGGTTTGATTTGTTAAAAACATCACACACGTAGCTATGACAGGATGCTTGGATGTCCTTTTGTTCTATTTATGTCTGCCTGTCTGTCCATTATGTCTGACGTTTGTAACAAACAACCCGCATGAATATATGTTGATCAATTTATGATCACTTTTATAGTGCAAACATGTCATTCCTCTATAGACGTAATGCACTGTAGGAGCGAGTGGCACTGTACCAAGATGGCCGCCGCGTAGGCACGTCGCTCCAATCGGCAGCAGCAGTCAATGATCTTAACTATTATTATCATATTGCTAGAAATCACATTAACCATTACATAATGATGAGCTCTGGGTTTTTACCATATGAGGAGTGCGGGCTCTTATTTGTCACAACCGATCCCAGTCTTTGGTTGCACTCATGTGTGGCCATTTTGCTGTGCATTTTCCTCCAGAGATCCATTATAGTGCAGTCTGCTGCCTTGTGGGAATCAAAATAAAGACAAGTGGCCCTTAGGGACAGCTTTACCGAGTGTGTTCAATTGGAAACCAAGACAGTAAGTGAAAGTGAGCTGTCTGACTGGCTGTTGTTCAGCCTAGTGAATCAGTGATTTCACCCTATAGCACAGTTTCTCTTAATTTTTTACAACCGTTTTCTTCTTCCACAAACAAAGGACCACAGATGATGACACAAATTCAAAGCAGACAAAACTGTTACAGTCTGAGTTTTTTTTCAATATGACATATTTTCAAAAAACAGTCTAAATGGATTCCCACTGGAAGAAACGTATGTTACAGTCTTTCTGCTAACTAATAATGCATCTCAGGGTTTTTTCTGGATCAGAAATACACAAATAGACCGTCTTATTTCCTCTCATGCAGCTGTGGAGTCTATATGTATGTTGTAAGTCAGATGGTTATCTATCAGCTGTGGTCTTCACACTGTGTTTTGAGTATAATATTTTACAGAAGATGCAAGGGGGTACGAGGAAAAACAAAGCTTAATCATTTTTTTGACATTGTTGACTTTGCGTGTCAGGAACTATTCACAAGGGATGCACACCATGTCTTTTAAAAAAAAAAACTTGTCTCTGCTTTAAAATAGAAGAAAAAAAACTATTGTTGCAGCTTTCTGCCTCTAAAACGGTCCTCCGTACCCTGATCTAAATCCTCTCCCTCAGTCACTCCCCACGCTTATTATCTCTTCAAAGTCGTCTCCTTGTCTAAGAATGGAAACAAGCCCCTTAAGGTGAGCACAGTGATGCCGGTGACCTCCCTCTTCAGTGCGTCACCAGCCTCCCTTCACTGACTCCTCCTAGCAGCTATTGGAGCCCAACAAAAGTAATCCCTTAATGGCTGTAATTGTCTGTGGTTGACAGGTGCCAGAGTTACTGCCCGCATCAAGAGTATGCTTAGTCTAGCAGCCCGAGGGACAGGAGAAAGAAGACTCAAGACAAAGTGCCATAGCATCCTTAATCATCATCTCTAGAGCATCATAGTATCTAAAAGTCTGCAATGCACTTCCAGCTGGAGATAGCACACTCCTAAACCAACAAGAAGGTACAGAGAAGAGCAGTAATATAAGGTGGCAGCACAGACTTGTGAAGCTCCATATTGCATGCATCCTCTATCGTACATATAAATCTACAAAGACAAAACGTTTCATAACTAAGCGCAGGCAGAGTGATTGAGTCTGTCAGAGTAGAGAGAGGGAATCTGAATATTAATTGAAGTTATATTAGGAAACACTGTGGGCTTAATCCTGTCTCACACATCACAATCAGCCCCCATGTGACATATAGAACCTGTACTGTGCTCGCACTGAAACATTCAGACATGTAGTGACTCACTCTCAAACAGACACGTAGCCATTTAAACCTGTTTGGCCAGTGTGCCTCAGAGGAGAGAGGAGAGGAGAGGAGGCCTTGTCAAGCGTAAAGGTAATAAGATGGATGGCAACGCTGTAAAAGAAGGACGACTAAGATATGGAATGCACCACATCTAAGGTTAAAATGTGATCCCTATCAGAACTAATTCATAAATGTGTACAAAAAGAGAATACAAAGTCATACAGATATCACAGATGCTACACTGAAGGACACCTATGATGATACATTTACTGGAATACTGGATTCGTACTTACTCCAAACTTAGCTCCATATGTCTGATTTGAATTCATCCTTAGAGTAACAAAGACACAAGCACGTCATGGATTCAAGAAAGCCGTAACAGGCTGAACAACAAGCAGCCACAGGACATTGGATACCACCTGATGTTTGCTGTCAGTTTGTCAGACAAGACAACAGGATGAAACTTTGCTACTCGTTCTGATAAAATGGAGACTGATGCTTCTGGGAAGTTGATGTAACAGCAAAAAAAAAAAGTATTAAACTAATCAATCGACACAGGATGCTCCATTTGACTGGTCGATAAGAGGTTAATGTACATTGTGCGGATGGCTTCGGAAAACAGCTGTGTTAATCCATTATGTGTTAATCCATTAGGCTTTGTGTGATGTGGTTAGCAGATGAAGACAATACAATTAAAATCACCTAAATCAGACAGGTTGTGAGTGGCAATCAAAGGTCCAAAATGCATATTCGGGAGAATGTTAGTAGCTTTGAAAGAGGTATGGGAGAAAATGCTTCCACCAGTAAGGTCTGATGAGGAGGAAACCCTCTGACTGACATTGATTTTACATCAGGTCAATCATGATGCATGTTGAAGCGCTGTGAAGTGGAGGCGTAATGCCACAAAAGATCTAATGTTTGTATTGTAGAAATTACCAGCTTTAATATTCATCATTTTTCCAGTTACATTCATCTTTTTAAAAAACAATTCCTCACAACATGAATACATTTAAAAATTCTCTCTCCGTCTGTAGTCCCTCTGGGGTCTCACAGCAATGTCCCTCCATGTTGTGGCCACAGTGCTATCTGATTGGTTACATGTTACAAATAATAGCCTATTAACACTGAATGATAAATGTTAAAAGGTTTTCCTTCAATTAAACGGATTTAAAACATAGTAGCATTTTAACAAGTTTAGAGGTTGAGTGTGTTAATCAAAATTTTGACACCAAGATTTTCAATTATGCTAAAAATGTATTGTGTATCAGCCTTTAACTGTACAGTGCTGCAGTGTACAGTATACTGGAATGCCTTGGTTGTGACAAACCACTTAGCATAATTTTACAACACCAGACCGCTTCTACCATGCTTTTCCTCCAACTCCCGAAAACATATGCTCTAAATCACAAAATGCGTCTTCTGTGTTTATGAGTTAATGTATGCTAATAGGAGCACTTTAAAATAAGCCCTTATTTGTCAAGAAAGAACTGGCCTCAATTTGCACTCTGAGAAAGAGCAGGAAACCTGTTCCCTTACTCAGCCAGAGTTAATATGGAGCACCACAAGCAAACATGACACAGAACTGGCTTAGCCATAGGAAAACATATTATTGCCATAGCCTAACTTTGCTAGATAAATAGTCGTCATGAATCCTGGATACATGCAAATACCTCGGCAGTGCTGTTAATGTTGACTTGCTGTATTGAGACAAGGTTACGTAAAGTACAGCTGCCAAAAAGGCAATTCAACCAGGACTATATACATATCTCACACCTCACCCTCTCTTCAATTAATTGCACCACTTGGGGCTGATTGAAAGCAGAGTCATGAGATTAACTTTTAAAAAAACAATCCCAAGCCAGCAGGGATAAATATGGAGAAGATCAGGACGGCGACAATAATACAGTAAGCATCATATGCAGCCGTCTAATCCTGAAATAATATGGAGGAATTCAAGCCCTGCTCTCTACTAGTGCGGCAAACAAGATGGGCTAAGCCATTCTCGGAGTGGGCCCAAAAATGCACCCATGACGTGCACCTAAGAAAGGAGGCCGGTCTGTTGCCACGACAACAAAGCCAAAAAGAGAACACGGGTTCAGGCCTCGTCGGGCTTTTGTAAGAAACATAAATAAATAGAGAAAGGACTTCATTTTAAAGCACATGGGGGGGTTCCTTGGATAGCCCCTGAAGGCAGCGCTTTAAGCAAACCACTGTGAGAAAACATCAAAAACTAATGTTGAAAGGAGCATCTTGAGGTGCCATCTTTCTTTTTTTAACCTCTTGCCGGCACAACTTTTAACGGTTATTGGAGCGATTCTCATGACCTTTTATGGCCAAAAAACGAGACGGCTTGCACTGCGAATGAGTGGGAGCCGCTGCTACTAATTATGGTCTCTAATTTATAATGTCATTAATAACACAGTAGACTGAACATAAATGAATACAAGACTCAGTGTGGCGATTAAATCACTCACCCAAACTATGACTAAAGCGTTTTGAATCCATAACACAGTGAAATCCTTTTGTTCCCTTATTCCTGCAGATGCAATGGCTAGCATGACATCAGACTTGCAGCAAATAGCCTGTGACTCTATAACCCGACTGGGCTGGGCAACATGGCCAACAAAGTCTCAGTATAATGGATGATTCACAATGTCAGTCATTTTTTTTACTCTTCATTATAGCCTAAACTTTGTAAGCAGTAACCAAATAGCACTAGCAAAGGTGGGTATCACGTCTTCTGTCAACTCCTTCCACTGGTACCAGGTAGCCACATTTAAATCTTCTATTAAACAACATCTCTTCAATGTCCACAAAATGTCAAAGGTATTTACTGTAAAATACACAAATAGATGGAAGCTTGCATGGTGCCATGATAAAATCACAGATTACCTGTAACAAGCTTATAAAACAAAATGTTGTCAGCTTCTGTGTGTGTGCTTTATATTTACACAAACTTCTGCTATACCAACAGAGGCCTTCTTCTGTTCAGATAGACACGTTTGACACCCGAGACAAAACACTTTACAAGGCGCTGTCTTCCTCCCGCTATAGTAAAAGGGTATAGCTACTGTGTGTATATAAGAAGGGTAGGTTTATTATCTAGTGGGACATCATGCAGAGGGCTCCAAGCTTAATTTAGCAGCACTCCACATCAAGGAGATACTTGAAGACCCCTCCCCTCCTTGACTTCCTTTAGTAGCACCCTCAGATGGCCGACTCAAGCACCCTGCAGAAAGCTGCCGTTGTGGCTTCTGCACTATTTACTGCTCAGAGTGGCACGGGCTGCTAGCCCATTGTGCTAGCAGCTATTCTATAGTCAATGACAGTGTTAATGGTGCACATTCATGGTAACACCCATGACGGACAGTGGTGTGCCTGAATGTTAGGGGATATGATGAGAGCCATCATTTGGTAGGTCTAAAACGTGAGAACCCAATTTGATGCAGCTGGTCATTGAAAATGTTCATGTAAGCTGAATGGCAGACATGTTAAGAAAAACTTTGTGCAATTCTATTGTTACAAACAGCATTGGTTGTTATAAATGTGAAGAGCTAATGCAGTGTTTTTAAAATAAAAACATCTCTAGAAAAGACTGATGTTTGTCATTAAGTACAAATGTTTAAATGGATTTCTGCACAACAGTGGACTGTTTTCTTAGTATTACATCTGATGCTCGTTAGCTTTTATCACTGCAACAGTTAAGCTACTCTATATAATTGTGTTACATCTTTATACACAAGGTTCCTTGTCATTGTCTTTCGTATGGGCACATTCAGCTGATAAACATGTCTCTAGCACTATTAAACCTTGGAACACACAATAAAATCTACTTGGTGTTATTGTATATAAATTCAAATCTCCGTTTAGTTGCTTGTTATAGCTGCATTATACAGAAGAACTGACACAAAGTAAGCCTTTAACAACTAGATCTCTACATCAGATTTACATATGAAATGCTTACGTATTGTACTGACCATCATTTTCAGCACTGATCATATACTATGATAGGATATATACTTTTTATCCATAAAGAAGACACACACAAAAATACATTTTAACCCTCTTTTCCATGGTAGTGTCTCGACTTGCCTATAATTCTGATTTTAGTTTTTAGTTGCCATTGCTGGTAAATGTTTGTCAAATCAACAGTGACATTTCTTTTCAGGAACAATGTCCATATTGCTCATGATAACAGGCCTCAGTGTCAACCGTTTTCACTGGGACAACTTTCTACTAAATAATAAAGACTCTAATAAAAGCTCCACATGAATGAAATATATAT
The DNA here is from genome assembly GCA_900302755.1 of Chromis chromis. Taxonomy (NCBI): domain Eukaryota; kingdom Metazoa; phylum Chordata; class Actinopteri; family Pomacentridae; genus Chromis; species Chromis chromis. Next base: position 17,891 of record OMNN01084081.1, on the reverse strand, counting down.
TATGCCATATTCAATAAATGTAAAACTACAACAGCAACAAACCAAAAGATAATTACAGTGATGGGGGAACTGTGTAACCACCGAACCACAGAAGGCTTGAGTCACTCTCACTACCATTGTGATCAGGATTTGGGTTGGGATCAAAGCACCTAAATGACCACAAGACACTCAGACACCCTTTAAAAACATGGCATGTGGAGAAGAGGGGTGATACCACTACAATTCACTACAAGAAACCATTAAACAGACTCATAAGCACACCACTCCATTTGCTAATTTTTTACCGTCCCTCGCAATCATCTAGTGCTTTCAGTGAGGCCTTCTTTATTGTTAGTGTGATGTGGGAGAAGGGAAACTGCTTTAGTGGTGAGATAGATGGCTGCAACTCTCTTGTTATCTATGTACATTATCTATAGATTGTGGTGCAAGATTTCTCAAACATTGCATGCACAAAATCAAGAAGGAAGAAGGCTTAGAGGCTTTCAGAATTTGTGTTTAGGGCATCCACACTAAAGCTTAATAAGTCTTTTGTTTTGGCTCACAGTGGAAAGAGCAGCTTTCTCCCATATAAAGCAACAGTATGGACAACAAAGTAGCTTCTCCTGGAGATCAGAACTGGCCTCTCTTACTTTATTCCTCTCCCTCCCCCTCTAGTAGCGCGACTTCTCTCTGCAGCCACCTAGCCAGTAAGCAGCAAGGCCCTGGACTAGCATACCAGTGGAGAAATTCCCAGATAAGTAATACTCCTAGCCTTGGGGCTTCAGGCATCAGCGCTCTGGCCACTCCTCACGGGCTACGTCATTGGCTCAGAGGCGCACAGCCACTTCCACAAAAGGAATTCCTTCTTACTGCCTGCATGTAAGTATGAGTGCCTTATGTGTCTGCATTTGCATGTGTGTTAGACAGGTCAACTTGGACGCAGAGAGTCGGGATGAACATTAGAAATGAAATTAAAAATGCATGACACCAGACACACAAACGAGGGATTGGTAAAACTGTATTTGTGACACAGACTAGAGCGCGATGATTCATTGTTAAGGCAGTGTACATCTGTAAGCGTGTGTGTATTTACGCCTGAGACAAAGAGCTCGCAGCTCCTGTGCTATTGGCAGGGTTCAGGAGGCCAGAGGGTACGAGGGGGAGGGTTGAAGCGCTGCAGGGCGACCAGCTGGGTCCCTCCACTAGATGAGCTCTGTTGGGAGCTGTAACCAGACTACAAACACGCACACATATACACACAGCCTTTGCCTTCAGTGCTCTAACTGCTGCTGCTGCTGCTGCTGCTACTGAGGACGACCATATATGGCCCTGGGATTCCCATGGAAAAAGAAGACCAGGATTGTGGAAGAGGGGGAAAAATGCCGGCAAGATTCGCACTGTATGTTTCACTTGGGCTTTCGCTCAGCAGCCAAAACAATAGCCCCACTTGAGAGCCAAGTTTGTTTCCATGTGAGGGGTCCAAAGGCGAGAGGGGGCACCGAGGGGAGAGGCAGAGAGGTCAGATAGTCGTGGAGAGATACAACCTCTGTTGATATTTCCATATAATAGAACCCTTATGTGGAGGCTTCTATACAGAGGACAGCAGATAGCTCAGTCAGCAGTCACTGACAGTCGACTAAAGAGGCATTGAGCATGAGCCACAGCACTCCCCCACAGCTCTTCCCCCAACATACTGGCACTATGTCACCCCTCACGCCAACAAGCTCCAAAACCAAGAGGTTAAATGGGTAGCGTGGATGCCAGCATGGATGCCAGCGTCTGCCCTGTAAGCATTTTACTAATTTATAGTCAATGCCAGCGCAAATATGGATCATCACCAAAGTAACGCAATGCATGCAAAATGGCTGCTACACTGTCACGCAAAGCACAAGACCAATTCTGCAATTCTAGGAGAACCAAAATAAGCTCAATACAGTGTAATCTAAAGTATAATAACCTATTTGCATGCTAACAAATGTAACAAGCTTGTATATGAACAACAGATGTAGTCAGTATGGTGAGTTTTACTTGTTTTTCATTTTTAATGCAGTCCTACAAAAAAGACAAAACTGTATTCCACAGCAAGACTTTAGTTCTTCAATAGTCCGAAATAGCAAACTGATGATGTATGGATACAGCATCGGCCTCAGTCAGCTCTAGACAACAAACTGGTCAAAAATAATTATTAAAATAAGAATTCATTTAATTCACACCACATATAACAGATTTTGTTTAAATAGATGAGAAGAGATTTGTCCGCCTTGTTTTAGCAAAATCATTGTGTATGAAAACATGTGTGTACATGTGTCTATGTTAGGCTAGTGTCAGTGATAAAAGCAGAGGGAGTGGAAGGAGCAGGCTCACTAGTGGAGCCTCAAAGAGGAAATGAGAAAAATAAACAGCCCCTTCCTGTTCCTCTCCGGCCTGAAATCTCCAACACCCAGATCCCTCCTACCATCATCACCTCAGTAAGGACAGATGAGTATAAGGGCTGCTCGATTACTGCAAAAATCATAATCACGATTATTTATTATCAATACTGACTGACATCAGAAACATTATGAATCCTTTCAACTTAAAATAAAACATGTTTTAAATAGTACATTTCCTTGACCTTTAAATACAATTCAACTGAGAGCCTAATTCAAAAAAGAAATGTATAAAAGAAAATGAGAAATCAGGTCAGCTGCATGTGGTTTAGCACTAGGTTCTCTGCAAACATGCGATGCAAGAAAGGAGAGGGATGAAAATCATCCGGCCGCACTCTAGTCCCGTCATGAACGGCTCTCCACATCGATAGTCATCGAAGCTGACTATCTGAGAACAACCGAAGTTCCGTAGCACATAAGTATCATCACATCTAGGCAGGATTCAGACTTAGAGGCGTTCTCTTCGAGGTGGTTTCACACCAGGGGCTTCTCAGTCCTCATTCAAGAGCATACACCAAGCACTGACCAGGATTACTCCTACAACACATCATTGGTGGTGTAAAACTAACCTGTCTGTCTCATGACAGTCTAACTCCAGCTCATGTTCCTTATTAGTGGGTGGACAATCCAGTGGTTGGTGAACGTGGGAAAGGGGTGCGCTTGATTTATAACGCAAGGCAAGACAAGACAGAAGCATTGTTGTGAAACAGAATGTGGCACAATGGCCATTTCATCTCGATTATCTTGTCTTAACCGTTAGTAAACAAAATCAGAATTGAAAACAAAATTTGATAATTTGTCCTGCCCTGATGAGCAATAATGCCCGCTTCTTATCCAAATTCTGGGCCTGAAAACACACAGCACAAAGGCGTCCATTTTTACTGTCCTTCCAACAGACTGAGTGAGAAACAAACGAGTGTTGATGCAAAACATAACGGACATTCAGTTAATTAATAATGGGCATAAGCATCTTAAAACATGCATTACATGCAGCTGATCCCTCGGAGATGATAAATAATGTGCACCACCCTTGCACATTGTCTGTTAATGTAGAAAACATTTAATTACCAAACTGTGACAGTCATTAGCTAATCACTGTATAGTAGCCTCGATAATCAAAACATATGGAACATATTCAGCTTTTTTTCTCAACATGATCTATAAACCGCCCAGGGCCTAATATTGAGGACTGTAACTTGACTAGGTCTTACGGCTACGTCTTAATGAATTCTTAGTTGTCTATACAGCAGCTTGACTGGTTTTGGTTCATTAATCATTCATTTAACAGTCTATTAACATCTCAGCTTGATTGGACTCAGTGACCTCACATTTATGCTCTATAAAGCACGGAAATAAAATTTAGTTTGAGGACACTGTAATGTAATTTCATCAGGTCTTATTTTGCAGTGAGTGCATGCTTTTTGTCATCTCTCACCGAACAACAGCATCATTATGGCTTCCTTAGGTTCAATAAAATAGAATTAGTTCATGCTCAACTGATTCCTTTAATTAAAATTGTGTGACATTACAAAGAACTGATCAGAATAAACATTGGTTGACAATATTTAGAATGGCACCAGCAGGAAATGTCTACATCACTGAAGGCCTACTCGTCTTCCTTCACCAGGGAGGTTCTTTATTTTCTTTATTTGTAACATGAAAACCAGATATGTGAATACAAAACAACATCATATCCTAGCACACACAGAGGCCATACTTACAGAAGTGCATTTGAATCACAAGCCAAAGTACTTAGACTGTCAAGGTCCAGGTCCATTTACTGACACTGACATTTATCCGCAGGAAGAGCATCACCCGCATGCGCTTACTCACAAGAACACTAATGGGGCAGCATCACCGCAAACATCAGGTTCATTCAATCTCATGGCTACCCATGGATCAGCACTAACAAAAATCAATGCCAATCAAGTGTATGTGCAGAGAATATATTCCTCAAAGTTTAATTAGTAACATATAGTGAAAGCAACACGGACCAATAACTTTGAGTCCACTGGTTTAACAATAACACAAAGACAGGTTATGTGTGATGGGCCAATCACCGTTTCCACTTGTGTTCCTCATTTTGTCAGCTGAAGATGCAGCCATTTTGAGAATAAATGGAAAGAATGTAACCTCACCCTTCCACAGACAACAAATGGACATGCGCTCTCTGCCTTAATTGTACTCGCTGTTCTGTAAGACAATGAGGAATTCACAGTCTCTGGGTCCAGGTGTTTTCAGTTCAAAAACAGCTCATAAAAAACACTCAGCGTGAGGCATGTGACTGCCGCCAAGCAAACAACAGCGGGATGGCTTCAAGAAGACCTGGCTTAAGTAGAAGGCAAGTACTGTGTGCCACAGGGTGGGAAAAAAAACAAGCTGAAGTCATCCCACAAACATTTCACAGCAGCTCAATACTATGCACAGCCTGAATAAGTGGGGGCCGACAGAAAAGCAAGCGGTGGTCATTAATCTGTTAAGGCACCTGACAAGAGCCTTTACCAGTCTATCTTAAATAAACGTCTCAACAGGTAAAATGAGCTGGCATCATGTTATTTATCACCAACCTCTCAAACTGCTCCACGATGCAGTGAAAGATAACCTTCAAAGAAGCACACACTGACATCATCAAAACACATTCAGTGAAAAGGGGCCGGTAAAAATAGCAGCCTTTGGTTTGAGACCAGCTTCTCATTTTCCAAAATTCATATAGAGCAGCACTGCCAGGTCTCAGCAATGCAATAATTACATGTGGCTAAAAACTTAAGTGTGACATAAGAACATTCCGTGCGACATAAAATGCGCTGCTGGGTAAGGTCATGTCCGTGTCCGTAGCCCTGCTGTCTAGTCAGCACTGCTCATATACGTGGCAGCAGCCTTACTCTACTGAGGAATTCTCGTTACGACCCCAGGTGAACCAGTTCCAACCTGCAGCAATGCTCATCTGAAATACTTCACAGAAACCCTCATCATTCCAGATCCTCTGGTAGGGATGTCTCTATGCGTCATCACAGCAGGGTCATAAATAGGGTTTGGATGCGCAATGTATGTTTTTGGTTTGAGATGGAATCTATACTGCAGGTCTGAGAAAATAAACAATACTCTTCACTGGATGCACATTTACATGTACCAATTTACCCTGACATGATATATTTTGTACTAATTATAGAAATGACACTTCTGATGTCTACTACAGAGACATTTCTGACTGTTTTTGTAAACAACGCCAAAACCTTGAACCCTTTTCAACTTACACTGTGCCTTTCAATTTCAAAAGTCATACATGTTATCTTGACACAGCGTGCGAGGAAACAACATCGACGTGTCACAATCAGCAGATGACCTGGCATGTTGCGAAGCATTGGCGCGCAAACACCACAAGGACTTCCTGCTGTTGATTATGGGGTTGGTAGCGAGGCTGAATGAAACAGTGAGTGAAGCCAGCTTGACAAGGAGAGACCTGCCAATTATACACAGGTAAAATATACATGTTGTAGGGCTCCCATTCTAAAATTAACGCTCTCAGTCATCAAGCAGGCTGAGGTTACAATAGTGCTACAGTGATTCACTACAGATTGGAATGCACTGCATTTGATGACCTGTAGTTCTATGTAATAAGTTAAATTGAGGGTGTTATCTCATATTAGCACATCGATACTGCAACTGCACCGAATAATAACACCGAAGTTCAACACACCCTTCAGTAGTGGTCAGCCTCTGCACATAAACCAGCTGCAATATTCTTAATGTTGCTCCTACCATCTGTTTGACTTAATAGATGGGTTACAGTTTACTTCTGCAAGACCTGTTTTGCTTCATGCGGTTAATAATTTCATGACGCAATAATATTTCCACTACTGTACTCTGTCTCTCTGAGAAACTGATCATTCATCAAATTTATGGATATTGGCAACCAGAGGCAAAATAAGAATATGTTAAAACAAAATGAAAACATCATTAGTCTTGGATGCATTGCACAGATCTGAATTACCCGAGTCACAGTAGGTTTTACTTTGGCGTCCTTTTAGATCAGGTTTTGAAAGATTAAACTAATTTGCGGCATTAGCAATTATATGCAATCTTAACTCGCGTGGCAAGCTATAATTAGGTCTAAATATTAGCCATAAAAAACACCAAAACATGAAAACACCTTTTAACATTTGAGGACTGGTAGTTGAGCATTCGAGCTAGACAAAGAACAATAACATCTAGACTGTCTAGATTCCAGACCATGAATTATTAAGTTACATCTTAATGTATTCAGCAATATGTTAGAGATGCATGAGTGACTAGCTAGTTCTTCCTGTAAGATGGCCTTAGATCATAACAAAGAACCTGAAAACCTTGTGCAACATTTTGCAAGAAAAGTGATCTGAAAGCAGACATCTTCGGAAATGGAGCAGATATCTGACAGAGACAGAAACCACTGGGCACAGAGACAGCCTGAAAACTGAAGTACCTCACCAGAAATACCCAACGAAACATTTACATCTCATTAAGCCAACATTTTTAACTGCAGTTCCCTTTATTGTATCGACTTTAAAGCTTGTCATCCTGCCAATAAGTCTTCAGTTAGAACATAGTTTTGTACATGAATTTAACAAAAGAAATAGGTATGCTGGCCACAGCCATATATAAAGAATAGGTCATATATAGTACACAACTACTTAATGACACTCACACAATGAATAAAATGTCAAATGAAAGGTTGCACTTCCAAGTTGAGTGACATTTTTATAACCTAGACCTTCATGTTCAAGAATAAGTTATCATCAATCAGGCTTTCCGTCAAATGAGCAATCAGAAAATCTTCCCTTTAAGGTTATCCATCTCCATCCTGATTCTACCTGAAAGCAAAACCATTTCAGTAGCGTTTTTTTTAAAAAGCACGCCGATTTTGACGACCATACATATCAGAAAGTAGTGAAATTAAAAGGCTTCCAAATTTAATGTACATGCAATAAAGTTACTTGTCATCTGGGCTTATTTTTTACAAAGCCCCACAAGCTGCTGAAAAACAGCACAGTGTGTTAGAACTCATCCTCAAACTATGTCATCTATGGTTGCCTTTATCTAACAGTCACCAGAAATGGAAGTCATTATGCAGGCAGACTATTGAGCTGGAGCCTAGACAGATTTTTGTGGATTAAGCCTTTCTTGGTAAGTCTGCATCTCTTTTGTGTGGGCTGGCAGAACAGGTGAGAGCAACAGGGAAGATCTATAATGCAATGTGATGCACACATGTCTCAGCCAAGAGGCCTCTCCACATGAGATGGCGGGATTTTCTCCCTCAGGCAGAAAGACAGGAGGCTTGTAGGGTCTGTAAGGGGATGCCATGCTGCCTTTATCAGGACAGGGACATGTCAAAGGCATTTTTTTACTCCTCTCACTGGCCAACTGCAAGCCTCTGGCACAGCTGAGAATCTCAGTTCTGCGGCTGTAGTGAGATCCACAGCAATTATGTAATGTGTTAATATGACTGATGCTGGTCTGGATGAAAAGAAACACAGCCACCTCATCATCTTCCACCACATGCTCTGTAATTGTTCCATTACAGATTCATGAGGTTGATTCTCATTTCAAATTGTTCAGCACTGCCAAAGACTCTCTGTTCAGTCTGTTATGCAACTCCCACTCTGTCCATGCAAATCCACCGACACAAGTGACTAGCAACCTTCCGAGTCGTTGTCATGGAGACAGTGCAAGATAATGTTCATAGACTTCAGGGCCATAATGAGGGTGTGTAATGTCAACAGAGCACAGGCATTGTAATGCCCAGCTCTGACACGTTAAGCTGAGCTGAGTCCTGTCACCTCGGTCCTGGGGGATCAGTGACGGCCATGAACGCTTAAGAAAAAGTTCAGGTGTGGGTCAGCGTGGGGATTTTTGCGTGTAAAGCGACAAGCCCTGGTTACCTTCACTCTAATTGCCTTGATGGAGCTCAGTGGGCAACAGTCAGCTGGGCCTTGGCATCGTATAGGGAAAGGCAAGCCAGAGAGAGAATGACTGGAGGGGAGGGGTTTAGGTGACAGCTGAGGAATGTCTTCTCTGCTCTCTCTTTGCTATGGTTTCCAGCGACCGTCATGTGAGGAATGCACAGGCTAGGACGACAGGACTTGGAATGCTACCCTCTGAGACGAGTTTAGCCGACGGGATCTGGAATCTCCACTTGTCTAGTGGACCCCTCATTCACTTGTACATCCTCTCTGCAATCCACCTGCATCATGCTGTCTGTGTTTGGGTAAACCAATCTGGCTCCGTGACTCACAAAAAATGTAAATGTTACTTTGAGACTACAAAAGCTATATTGTGTTTTCTTGTGTGTTGATCTGTGATGACATTACAGATTCGCTCACTACGTCCATGTGTGCAAGAGGTCTTCCATGCAAATCACATCATTGATAGAACATATGTACATGTTAATGGGTCCTTCAGCAACAAGTCATTTTTAAAGTGACAGAAGGTCTGTGACTCACACTGACACCCAAACTCTTGCCTAAATGTGAGATTATACCAGGGCTGCACTACAAAGCGGAGCTACAGACTCTGAGTCATACCCAAACTTAGTATCATCTCCTGAAACCCAGTTAGGAGAACTTGTGGCGGTGGTATTTATAACCCTGCACCGGTCACCAGCAATGGGAGTGATATTGCTGCACCCAGTGAGGAGTGAGCCCTCATGTAACAACATGGCACACTTCACAACAAAGGCAGAGGTCAGTCACTCACCAGAACTCTTATCCTCTCACGTTTTTGTCTAAAATCAAAAAGAAAGGCGCAACAAAGACGTCAAGAAAGACAACAGGTGACTCTGACTGCGCTGACTCCATTCCATCTAAGAAAACTGACATCAGTTCAGCCTGGGATTAAAACACAAATCCTTGTATCACCTTACTTCCGCTCCTTTGTAAGACCCCAAAACCCAGAGATCACATGCTGGCCTATAACACACACAAACACACCAACAGTAGCTTCATGTCTCCAGAGATGGTTAGGTCTGGAGAGCGGCACTGCAAATTCTTTCCTCACTCTAGCTCATCCCTGGACATCGGCCCAAAAAAAGGCAACGTTTCCACCCAATGAGTTTGCACAGGGGGCCATGCTAATTCCAGATTTAATTATAGCAGACTCTGAGCTCAAAGAAAGGTTGATTTATCAACACCATTAATACATGCACAGAGAAAAAGCAGACGCAATTAAAATCAACTAAAGATAATGACCTATCCCAGGAAACCTGCTTTAAAAACATTTGATCTGTGTATTGGAGTAAGACTTGAGCAACAAACATACCATGTAGCCAGGTGGTGCACATAGCAGTACTCACTCTTACTGAGACTAGACATGTGGACATGAGTAATGAGGTGACATCACTGGAGATCTATGCAAGCATAAAACATTTAATGTGAATTCTTCTGTTAATCCTTACATCATTCAAACACTTACTATCCAAGCAAGTAGAAAGAGAAACAATCACCACTGATGTAATGAACGAAACTACAAAGGCTTATATCCACTAGAAATAACTGGCACTATGATTTCTTAAGAAATAAGTACCTAACTGAAATATCCTTGGCACAAAACAGCCAGGGATATTTGTATAATGTCACTACACATTTCTGTGAGTATAAAAAATACTGAACAATCTGGTAAAGAATCTAATTGTTAGATCTTCAATGTGTGCTTGTTTAACAGTAAATGGTACAGAGCCGAGTGCAGAATGAGCGACACAAGCGAATTCATTACCTACACAGACCTGTTCTTAGGTTACAGTTAACCATTTCCAAACCCAGAATGCGACAATTTGAATTTCTGACGCAAATCTAGCGTTTGTACACATCACATCATCAGGCCATAACTTCCCCTAAGCTAACTGCATCAACAAGCTACGATTTGTAATTCATACTAACACTGGAGTCGTGGTGTTTTATACATACAGTGTTATATATGTTGCCCTGTTTGGTTTGACATAGCCTTATACCTAAGGTAGCACCTGACGTTACTGTCTAACGACTGCCAAAATGAGGTGCCATTTTCAGTATTTGGCTGTGGAAGCACAGAGGCTAGTCAACGTAGCTACCGTGGTTAGCGGGCAAAAAGTTAGCTTGGTACTGCTGACATTCCGGCAAAACAGCGAAGTATTAACCCACATATACGTTTCTGGTTGAACCCACTCACAATAAGGTCACTAGACGTCAAATTTGGAGAGCACAAGTTGGCACTGATGTCGTTTCTCGAGTCAGCTAATGAATGAATTAACCTAAGCTAAACCCCAAAACAGCTAGCGACAGTTAGCATGCTAACGTAGCGTTAGCATACCTTTCGCTTGGCTTATATTGTACTGCAGTTACTTACTACTTTATCACAATTCCACTAACATATCGATAACTGATGTCAACGTGAATATTACGTAAAATGGCACACAGTTAATGCCGTGCAATGGTAACGTTAGCTTGTAACCGAATGACGTTGTAACTAACTACCGCTAGCTAGCTCCTGCTTCCTCTCCAGAGAGTAGCCACAGTCGCGGTGGAGGGTTTATCAACAAAACGACTTTTACTGCTAGCCAGGTAGTAGCCATCCACTGCTGAACTCATTTCGCTCTGCTGGTGTCTCAATCAATGACAACCTTTACACCAAACTCCTAACATGACTCGATCACAGCATCCGAAATGACTTGTATTCAACAATATCACAGGACTGTAGATACACTGCTTGAAAGTAATTTACAACATAAAATGACCAAACGTTTCACTCTCAAATGCAGCGGTACAGCAATTAGACTGCACCCACAGACTGGAGATCTGGACTCAGGCTAGTTTAAAGAGGCACAAAGTACCATTAGTCGTGAAAGTGAAGCGTTTAACTTTGCTACCGATTGTATTGTTCAAGCTCAATGTAGGGTTAGCCCTGTTTACTACATAGCTAAGCTCAGACAGAAGCCATCGGGTTCATCCCTACTCTGCGTCGAAAAGGACGAGGGTGCTAGGTAGGTAAACAACGGGATGAGAATGGCTACCATTTGACAGGTGTTCCAGGGCGAGCAGTTGCTAGCAGCAGAGCGATATTTGTGTCTTATGGCGACATTAACAGCTACAGCAGGCTAACACAAACCTGGTGGAGGGCGGTGAGACCGTCTACATTGGCGTAGTTGATGTCAGCGCCCCGGTCAAGCATTCGGAGCACCTCCTCGGTATCGCCGCTTGAGCAGGCGGCCAGAAACACGGCGCCATCATCGAACTTCACCTTCGTCTTCTTCTTTTTCAGAATAGGAGGCTCCAGGTCCGTTTCCGAGCCCAGCCATCGCTTTAACTGCTCATTCCTCTTCTGCTTGGCGTCCGCCATCTTCATCCCCCTCCTGTCTCGGGCTTCTTATCTTTCTCCGAGAGAGGATATACTTTATAGTGGCACTATCCCACAGCGCACTGGGGCGTGGGAAGGGAGGGCTGGGGAGGAGGGGGGACCGAGAGCGAGAGAGGGAGAGAGAGAGAGAAGAGAGAGAGAGAGAGGGCGTCTGGATTGTTTTCCATAACCTCGCGAGAACTGGAGCCCAGGAGCTGCAGTATAACGTCATCATGAGCAGATTATGAGGGGAGAGTGAGCAGGGTAATCCCTTATAGACTGTGTACACCAAATAAGACAAGAGTACTTGAAAATATTACATAACACTCCACTGGCTCCCAAGCATTTTCACAGAGAGCCACTGTTACTTACAGTAGCTGCTATTTTTACCACCTCTGCTCTGGCCAGTTTTATATTGTATGGACTGTGGTTTACTGTGTTGCTGCTGGTACAAAGAAGCCATAGTTCACTAGAGGCAGATACCAGTTATTAGTAATCAAGGAGACCAATAATGTTTAGATCTGATATACAGTACATTTGCAATAAAAATAAAAATCTCTGTATCATAATACATAATAACACATCATTTATCCTTTGATGCTGATAGGCCAGTACTCATGGCATGTAACCAATCAGATAGTGGCGCACGTGGCACAAGATCACAGAGCGGTGACTACAGATACAGAGAGGCAGCTACATACCAATACCGATAATCAAAAAAAAAAAAATCCAGACTATAAAATCCAATGATCAGCCAGGCCCTACTAGTTATAACAACATATATGAGTAAGAAAAACTGAACACATCAACCATTCTTTTAAACATATCTCCTGTCATTTCTCTGGATAAATAGCCTCCGTTGTTATACAGATCATTTATTTACCACCAGGAAATATTAGTCCATGTGCTGGCCTTTTTGTTTTGTCAATTTGATTCCACAATCAATAATGAACATTTAAGCTCATTACACATCTGAACACTCAAACCCCCCCCCATCAAGTAACCAGTGAAATTCTTTAAAACTCATTTTGAATATTTCACATATGGTAAATGGTCTGCACTTATATAGTGCCTTTCTACCTTAGTGGTACTCAAAGCGCTTTACAATGTGTTTCGCATTCACCCATTCACACATGCATTCACACACCAATGGCGACAGACTTCCATGCAAGGTGCCTGCCTGCCATTGGGGGCAATTTGGGGTTCAGTGTCTTGCCCAAGGACATTTCAGCATGCAGAGGGGCCGGGGATCGAACTGCCAACCTTGCGATCAGTGGACAACCAACTCTACCTGAGCCACAGCCACCTCACATATCTTAATTTAACAGGGTATCTTAGGTATGTTCTTAAATGTTGTTGTTGTTTTGGTTTTTATACATTTTACCTCTCAGAATTTGCAATAAGAAGAAGTTCAATTGCTCAAACAAACATTTACTAGCTTCTATCAGTCGTTAGTTTTAAATAAACCACATAAACAAAAGATTTTCCCACCGATAATTCAGCTTATCTGCAAAATCTTATCAGCTATGCAGTTTGGGTTTGTTTGTTCTTGATCATGAATCGGCCAACCAAACATGAATCGGTCAACCAAACCTATAGAACTGAAAATCAGTTCTATTTACCAGTATTAAGGACAGCATTTGGCATTTTGTGCATCAAGAAATTGGAAAACTACGCTGAAGAGATGAAATCATGTGGGTTCAATAATGACAACGAATCAAAACAGCCTACAAAAGTCAAATTGCTATTCATACATTACACTCTCTTATACTCCATGTGTAACTGGTAACCTTGTGCCAACCTGGAAGTCTGCTACCTGTGGGACTCTGAAGTTTTCCTCTGCTCCATCCAGCACTGTGCATGCTGCTGCACTTCATTTTTATGGACTGAATAACAACATATTCATTCTTCATATGTATTTCCCGCTGGTGGATAATAAAACCCAAACCTTATGAATATGTCTATTCATAAACCAAATACCTCATCCTCATGTTAAAAACCGCTTTAGGTAGTTGTTGGTTTTGCAGGACGCTGTGTTTTCCTGATCAGTCTACTTTCAGTTTATGTATTTGTGCACATAGAGTTGAGTTGCATTTCTCTTTATGTAATTCATTAACTCTGTATTAATATTTGTAGTGATTCAAATGAACTAGTGTCATTTTGTACACTGTAAAACATCATACAGGAATTAAGTTAAATCAACTTCTGTTTGTTTTGTTCATTTTTAGTTAATTGAACTTAAAATGTCAACTTTTTTAGTTTCAGACGACTTTAGAACTTAGAGGTTTGAGTTCTTATAACCTGAGATTTTCACTTAAAGATGACTTCAATGAATGAAGAGCTGAGAGTTCACTCAGCTTAATAAATTAAGTTTATAATACAGCAATCTAGCATATAAGGGAACTTTCCAGGATACATTGTTAGAGAGCTAAAACGTAACAGAAACTCTAGTTTTTTAATGGTTGAGAGGACAGACATGGTGGAAACTTGCTGTGTGTCTTTAATACATCTTAATATAAGTCCTGGTTGTCTCTTTTCATAATAATCATAATAATTGTAACCCTGATAAAGGATAGTACTAAATTCAGTCCCTATACTCATAGACTTATAATTTATCTCACTGTAAATGGAATCAGCTTCACAGATTGACTTTGTGCTGACTTTGGTCAAAACTACCTTCAACAGCTGCAGTTCTCAGTGTTGAATGAAGAAGAGACTGTTTAAAGTAAGGAAATATAAATGGAAATCAAGACGAGTTGATTCAGCTTAATTTGTTTTCTCAACTACATTTAACTTCTCTAGTTTTTTGCCTCCGGAACTCAAAGGATGACTCTAATGATGGCCTAATTAAGCAACCAAGGTGGAGTTACCTCATATTTTGAAGGCAGCAGGGGAACTTATATTTCCAAGCTGAACTTGAAATAATTTCCAGTGTGCAAAGGTGACTTTTCAGTTTTGGTTTTCATTTCAGGAGCTGGCATTTTGACCCGCTACCCAAACAAACTTTGATTTTTGAGGTATTTCCCCCTTTCCTCCACACATGACCGCATTAATGAAATGGCAGTTCCACCTATGTTGCATGTGTAGTTTCCATCTTATAAAAACACAGGAAAAATAAAAGCCTTCTCACCACAGAGTACCTGCGATGATTTGATGGGTAACACTTGAAGTTCTAGGAATGTCTAGTGGACTCAAGCACCAGGGTGGTCCAGTCCAACCTGGAGTAAAAACAAGGTGGTCAGGCATAAAGTGTTTTTTTATTTTGGCACCACATGTGTTATTGTTGGCAGACACCCATGTGTGCTCCGCAGGGGGTGTGGTGTTGCCTTCTCATGTGCAAGTTGTGGGTATGAAGCATGCAGCCACTTTTGTTTTATTAGAATGAGGTGTCATTACAGATGATAATGGTGTTATTTTTTCAGCTTAAAGATGAAAACGATGCTGCTTGTGCTCCATTCGATACCACCCACCCGCTGAACTTGAAGCTGACATCCTGTATAACAAGCTGTTCGCGCGAAATCATGTTCCAAAACATTTATACAACTGTAACCATGAGCCATTATGTAAAGTCACGCCACCCTCATTTTCTCATTTCAGGGCCATTTTTCTTGTTGCTGACACTAAATGCAGACACATTTAAATAATTTACTGTCTGCAGACGCAGCAAACGAGGCCTGGAGGTTAGGACGCCGAGGGGACAGGCGGCTCAGCTGATACTGCTTGGGAAATTTCTGTGGTTCTACTGAGTCATGGGGATGTGGAATACCAACAGCGTCAGTGTCAGGAAGCTGTTGGCCAGAGGCTTCGGGGAGCTGATAGCAGGAGGGTTGGAGGGAAACTGATGAGCAGTTTGGAAGAGACCTAACAGTTACTGAGCAGAGTGAGCCATGTGACAACATCAAGCTCTGATACTGTGTGTAGGTGTTTGTGTATCTGTGTGATACACAGTGTCAGTCTGCAGCAGTGTTAATGATTACAGCACAAACAGCAAAAAGTTTTTGTTTAGGCTTTTCAAAAGTGAAGCAACTGATTTTTCCATTATCCATCAACATATGAATACCAGTTTCTGAATATATGATAGGACTTAAATTTAAGTTTTCTATTATATGTACAAGAAAACGTAACAAAAATACAACACCCTTAGATTCTATGTGCTATTGATATCATTTTAATGATTTAAAACCTCAGAAAACACACAGGGAGAGAATAATAACTTTCAATGATGCTGATTTACATATTATAGATGCAGCCAAACTTAAAATTAAATAGCAATATAAGACATATACATGGGAATTTCAGTTAAAAGACAAAACTTAACAATGCTAAAAATGTAGGAATTAACAATGAGATAAATTAATAAAACAAAAAAAGTACAATAAGATGAAAAACAGTTGAAAAAAATTAAAAGCAATGACAGTTTTCAAGGAATATTTAATGATATCTGTGATATTTTAGCATAACCAGATATTGAAGCTATTTGTATCAGATCAAATGAGTCAGATTTAAAGGTAAATTCATATTTATATTCACCCATCATTGGAAAACTTACAGTGATTTTTGTTAGCACGCTGTACATAAAAACAACTAAAAACATAACTAAAGATACTTTTATGTAAAGCATGCACCACTTCTATCTAAAGTACTCATCCGTATGTGTAGCTCTGCACCCACACTCATTTTAAATTCAACTTCTAAGGGAAACCTATGCGAGGGATTTGAATATTCCCTGTGAGTTCTGTGCATTTGACTGCTCCAGTCTGCTTAAAATCCAGTGTCAACTACATACTTGTGTAAGAGGGGCCTCTTGTTGCACTGAAGGCCTGGAAACTTTTAATGTATATCCGCACACTTAACGCTATTCAAATATCTGGGATGCATCCTGTTTATGCATCCTGTTGTACCCCCTCTGCAGCTGTATTTACCTTAGTGCTGCATTACATTATGGCTTGTTTAAGTGAAGGTATTTGTAATTAGACTGGCTAACCATGTATTGCATATATGTGAATATTCAATGCAAGTAACTGTGTCTATCAATGTGACACCAGAGGACTTTCAGTGTCAGAGGATTCAACATCAAATACATTATGGAGGAAATCATCTGACAGCATCATCCTTCGTTTCTTGTCGTAAATGCGCGCAGCAAACTCCTGTCTTTCATCAGCCTTCACTTTGATCTCCTCTGACTGTTGCTCCTGCTCCTTGAGAGGATAAAGTGTCTGGAAGTGACTCAAGTGTATCAATACCACAAAATTACACCAGCACACTCTCGCTGTTTGTCTGCGGCCTCTGAGACATGCATGAGTGAGCTTATTAAAACCCTAATGGCAGGCCTGAAAGTCATATCAGGGTAGACGTTCTCCTCTGCGGCATGACATCAGTGTCAGAGCCCTCAGCACCTATGACTGATTCCTGAGAGGAAGCCCTTGTTTACCGCTTTAATTGAGTATTTCCAAAGGGACTGCTCTCCGGTGTGGTTTGTGAAACCAGATGAGGTGTGCAAGTCGAGTGTGCTGCAGAGACAGCTGGGGAGGGGGAGGAGGGCTGTTTGTCCTACCTAGTCTATACATATATAGGTGTTTACATTATATTGGATGTCAGCCAATCGGATTTGTCCACCGCACAGTGTTCTACAGGTTCCTGCAGCATCTGAACTATATTATTGTCATACAATAGATTAATATGTTGGAAAATACACTGGTTTTCTCTCTTGCTCAGAGTTTTATGAGAAGATCAATACCACTCTTTCACTCCGCCTGGCACATTTACAGCCATAGCCAGCAGCCAGTTAGCTTAGTTTAGCATTAAGACTCAACACAGGGGGAAACATTGTGGCTCTGTCCAATGGTCCAACCACCAGCACATGTAAAACTCATAAATCTTACACTTCGGGTTTTGTATAGATTAAGCAAATTGGATACAACATGTCAAGAGGTGTTTCTAGTTCTTTATTATAAGCAAAGCTAACCTGCTATTGGCTGTACCAGTATATTTATCACACTGTAATTTCTTTTCTCTCTCTATTTTTTAACCAGTTTTTAACTGTAACTTTTTTTTAACAACTTACTGTTATTTTACAGATTTTCCCTGTTTTGTTAAATTGCATTACTACAGATTGTAACTGGTAAAATCACCTAAAACTGTTTT